>MCJB01030670.1:0-65312 GCA_002018475.1 Nicotiana obtusifolia
AGTTTCCCATTTATCTATAGCTTCTTCTGTATTGTTTATACAATCTAAATCTAAATATATCCCGAAGGGATTAATTGCTTCACTTTTCATGGATCCAATAGGAGTATAATTATCTCTATTTTTTAGAGCAGCCTCAATTCCTGCATAAGCTCTTGAAGATTTACTTACTTTAGTTTTACTTGTTTCGGCTGTAGCCGGTATCTCTGTCACATTATGGTTCCAATCTACTTCTGGTTTTACCGAGATATCCATTTTAAGATTAATAATATTATTATTTTCTAATTCTGTTTCTTCTAGTTTAATAATAAGATTATCTAATTCTGAATTTTCAGAATCTGAGTTTACCATTTTAGATTATTTCCTCCGTATCCATCTGGTATTTTTATTTTGGATATATGTGATCCTATAGTATCTTTCTTTGTTTTTTCTTCTATTTTTATATCCCTGCTGGATTCTTTTTCTTTCTGAGATTTTATTATTTCGCGAAGTAGTTTTACTTCTTCTAATATTATTTTACTAAAATAGATTATAGTTTTTTGTAATTCAGATAGGTCTTTATCTATTTTTAATGGTCCATTATTATCTATAGTTTTGTACCTAACTTTATCCTCCATTTATCCTAGGCTAGTTATATGTCTTTTAAAATAATAGTTTTTTAGTAGCCTTATATTATGTTCTTGTCTATCTATTTCTTCTTTATAATCTTCTAAAGTCTTGTTGATCAAATTTATTTCTTTTTCCTTACCGGGATATTCTTTATTATTTATCATTTTTGAAAAAGTCTCGGCGGATACCCAGAGTATTTGCGGTCAAAACGGGATAAGGTATGGAAGCGTAGTGGACCCTTATCTTTTTTATTTAAGTTAAAAAATTATACTGTTATAATATTATAATGCTCAAGAAAATTACTCTACTTTTCAGATCATGATTATTTTAGACATAACATATTCCTCTACAGGATTAATTCTAAAAATAGAACAAGATAACAATATTGTTATGTATTAGACATATATATATATATATATGTATATATATATATATATACAATATATACAAGACTTATATAAGGCAATATATATATATATATATATATATATATTTTATATATAGTTTATATGTATTATATGTATGTAATGGAGGAAAGAAGGATAGGTAAAAAGGGAAAGTTTTGAGGCAATATATATGTACAATATACACTATATATATATTTATATAGATATATACAATTTATATTAGTATATGCATATATAGTTTACAAGAAATTTTCCTAGATAAAAAAATAAAAATAAAAAATTATCCGGAACCGTTTAGGCCCGTTAGGCTCGCGGGCCCGGCCCATTTAGCCGGGGACCATGTGGGCTTAGGCCCGTAGCAGGCCGGTCCCTTACATATGGCCCGTTAGGCCCGGGACCGTTAGGCCCGGGACCGCCTTGGCCCAAGCCCGCCAGGCCCGACCCAGATGACACCCTTAGCTACAACATGACCGGATATGTCAAACAGCTTTGCAGTAGCTGTGTGCATCTAGTTGTTGAGGCTCGCCAGTGTCTGGGAGACTCGCAACGCAGAGAGTGGAGCAGAAGGCATAGGCACCAGCTTCAAAGCCGAGGTGGGAGGCACTGAGGCTAAAGGTGGAGGCATGGGAGTTGCACTGGAAAAAGGCTCTGCTGAAGTGGATAGCATATCAGCTGTCTCCGTACCCACCATCGATGGCTCATCAGACTGGGCTACGGTGGTAGTCGGCTGACCCTTTTTCTTCGGGTTGTGCGCATCCATCAGAGAATACCAAGAGAAGGGCTTCTTCGCCCGAACCTTCGTGTCAAAATCTCTAGGCTCTACCCGTGCATCCGTAAGGTACTCAGTGATAGTGTTTGGATACGGGTAAGAGGTATCGGCTTGCCTGGCGACCACTGACATGTTGGCCGACATCACGACACCCACATTGATCGGGTACCCCGCCATAATGGAGGCAACTAGGACTGCCCGTGGAATAGGTAGGTTTGTCTCGTTCTGGCACGGGTCTAGTCTGCTGCATACAAAGGTCTGCCATCCCTTCGCCTTGAAATTTAGGGTGTTCCGCTGAATAGGAACCCCTGCAGTAATCCATGTTGGTGGTGCCCCGGCGCTGCAAGAAGCTCAGCTAGCCATGGTCGAGCTGCATCACCCATCGCTAGCTTCTCTAAATACTGTGCAAGCTCCACATCCTCAAAACCCAAATAGGAGTTCTGTGTGTGTTGGTCAAGTCTCACCTTTAGATTCCTCACTTTTGTCACTTTGGTCCCTTTCTTTATGTGTGCCACATTGGCATAGAACTCTCGGACCAAATACTCCTTGGCGTTCACAACAGTCTAGGTGAACCACATCCACCTCTTTCTCTCTTGAAACTGTCTCAACACTGCTGGATTATACTTGTCAAGATCTTTAAGTTGGAACTGTCGCTCAAGAGTGAGCGATCTTACCGGCGACCACCCACGGAAGCTGGTGAAGGCAGCTAGGCTTACAAAAAGGTCTTCCCAGACCTCTTTCTTCTTTGACTCTCAAGGCCGGCAACTGTAGTATCACCCCCTCGGTCATCATCCGGAATATCAACAGTAGCTGCTGGTGCCTCAAGGATAGGTGTAGAAGAGGGCTCTGAAGCCTGACTGGCACTCTCCGAACCCTCGGAGGTGCTATGTGAGGAGGAAGGCTCGTCCTCCGGAGTTGATACCTTCCTTGTGGCTGTGAGTGGACAACTGACTGCTCTTGAACTGAGTCGCCCTTCGATGCTTCCCGAGATGGGGCATATGAACTAGATACGGAGGGCTCGGGATGTCTTCCTCGTCCGACTGTAGCTTTCTTGGTGATTATCTCCTGGAGGGCGAGGGGTAAGTGCTTTGCCTCGACCTCTGGAAAGTTCACCCCTCCCCTTTGATGTATCACCAAGGCCTCAAGATCTGACCATTTTCTGTAGCAAATAACAGTAGCAGTCAGTTGTAGTTCAATTGCAAACAGACGGTAACACAGTTTAGAACATGCTGGCAGGGTGGGGAAGTACGGTCCGCACAATTACAAGTGCGGCCGCATGCTGGGCTGTGCGGACCATACAATTTGAACTTGCGGTCACAGAGCTGGAACTGCGGTCCGCACAATTTTGAGTGCGACTGCAGATTTGAAGTGCGGTCCGCACTTTTATCAATGCGGCCGCACATTAGATATCCCAAAAGTGGCAACTCTCTGATGATAGAGATTACGCTGTTCTGCGGCCGCACTCACTTTTCTGCGGCCGCGATGGGATTTCTGCAGACCGCATAATTTCAAGTGCGGCCGCAGATTCAGCCTTACTTATAGTACCGTAGTCTTAACTTCTGCGGACCGCACAATTTCTTGTGTGGCCGCATATTTCAAACTAAAATCGATCAAACACCTAGGATTTACAAAATTTTGCACAAATTCAACATGTTATGAACACTTAAGCATGAAAAACAAATCACCCATTCTCCATAGAGCAATTATCAAGCAATCCAACACAGTTCAAACCCCACATGGTAGTAAAATTGAAATCTATTGACAAATTACCTAAAACTACCTAAAAATTATAATTTAAACTAAAAATTGAAAAAATTTATGAGTAATTGAAGCATACCAGATATGAAGTAATGTAGATGAGTAATCAACAGATGTGGCATTAGTGTGACAGTAAATTGAACAGACGATTTCAAAGTTTTAGAGTTTAGAGTGCTCAGAGAGGGAAAAAGATATACAGTAGTCCTAAGGTGACTATTTATACTTGGACGGTCAGACTTGAGGGACGAAGGAGGAGTGCGGCCGCAGAATTCCTTCTACGGTCCGCACTCTGTTACCTAAGGGCTCAAATGCCCTTGCTGATCTGCGGTCTGCAGAATTGTGGTGTGGCTATAGATTTTTGGTGCGGACTGCATATTTTGCTGTGCGGCTGCACTTTGGCCATTTCTCTGATAGATCAAACTTCAGAGAGTTTGCATTTTTCATTTCCAATTTGTGCGGTTCGCACTGTAATTGTGCGGTCCATAGTTCCCTTCTGTTATAGTACCCACAATTGTGCGGTCCGCACTTTTTTCACACTTAGCCAATTTTTCTGAGCACATTTCCTGTAAAGCACACTCATTCTTGAAACACACTTCAAATCTAGTTAGCGCTAAAAATAACACCTATCTACAAAAGAATAAAAGAAAAAGAAAAAGAAACATAGGTTGCCTCCCAAGAAATGCCTGATTTAACGTCGCGGTACGACGTGAATTACTATCACTTCAAATAAATAACTGCCACCACGTGGCCATCATCAGCTTGTCCCAAATAATGCTTCACTCAGTGACCATTGATTCGGAATACCTCATCATTTTTGTTCTTTGAGTCTAATGCACCAAAAGGCGTCACGCTTACAACTTCAAAAGGACCACTCCATTAGATTCCAGCTTTCGGAGAAACATCTTCAATCATGAGTTGAACAACAACACAAGATCGCCCACCTTGAACTCCTTGTTTCGGATGTATTTGTCATGAAGGTACTTCATCTTCTCTTTGTACAAGGACGAACTTGCATATGCATGGTACCCGAACTCATCCAATTCATTCAAAGGTGCAACCCATAAGTTAGCGACTGCATCCTAATCAAGATTCAATTTCTTTAAAGCCCACATGGCTTTATGCTCAACTTCCATTGGAAGATGACAAGCTTTGACAAACACCAAGCTATATGGAGACATCCCGATAGGAGTTTTGAAAGCACTCCAATAAGCCCATAGTGCATCATTAAGCTTCTTTGACCCAATTCGTCCGGTTAGCATTTACTGTTTTGGACAAGATACTCTTTATCTCCCGATTGGAGACTTCCACTTGACCACTAGCTTGTGGATGATAGGGAGTCGTAACTTTATGAGTGACACCATACTTGCGAAGCAAAGTCTTAAAAGCCTTATTGCAAAAATGCGACCCCCCATCGCTTATGATAGCCCACGGAGTACCAAATCTCGTGAAAATATTCTTCTTCAAAAACGCCACCATACTTCTCGCTTTATTGTTGGGTAGAGCAACGACCTCAACCCATTTAGATACATAATCAACCGCGACCAAGATGTAGGTGTTTCCACAAGAACTCACAAAAGGACCCATGAAGTCAATACCCCACACATCAAAGATATCAATCTCCAAAATGGTAGTGAGAGGCATTTTATTCTTCTTCGAGATTCCACCGCCCCCTTGGCATTCATCACATCTCTTCACCATATCACTTGTATCTTTGTAGAGAGTGGGCCAATAGAAATCACAACTTAGCACTTTGGCCGCTTTTCTTGCTCTGCCATGGTGACCACCATAAGCCAAGGAACGGCAAGCCTCAAGAATAACATTTTTCTCTTCATCCGATAGACATCTTCTAGTTACCCCATCCGTGCAAATACGGAAGAGGTAAGGCTCGTCCCAATAATAATCTTGACAATCTCGTTTGAGCTTCTTCCTTTGACTTGATGAGAACTCATCTGGAATGATTCCACACACAAGGAAGTTTGCTAGATCGGCGAACCATGGACCTCCTTCATTGAAATAGCCAAGAGTTGATCGTGGGGGAAGGAGTCATTGATTTCAAGGCCATTATGCGGCCTCCCCTCTCCTCCAAACGAGACAATGGTCCGCCACTTGATTTTCACTCCCTTTTTTTATCTTGGATGTCAATATCAAGATCTTGCAACAATAGCACCCATCTCATCAACCTAGCTTTTGAATCTTTCTTGCTCATAAGATAGCTAAGTGTCACATGATCCGTATGAACAATAACCTTTACACCCATCAAGTATGGGCGGAACTTCTCAATTGCAAACACAATGGCAAGGAGCTCTTTCTCTGTGACGGTGTAATTGACTTGGACATCGTTCATGGTCTTACTAGCATAGTAGACCGGATGAAAGATCTTGTCGATACGTTGCCCCAAAACTGCTCCAACCGCTACATCACTAGCATCGCGCATGAGCTCAAAAGGAATACTCCAATTAGGAGCGGTGATAATGGGAGTGGTTGTCAACTTGAACTTTAGCAATTCAAAGGCTCTCATGCAATCATCATTGAAGTGAAATTTAATATTTTTCTCTAAGAGTTTGCACATTGGGTTCACCACTTTAGAGAATCCTTTATGAAGCGCTGGTGGAACCCCATGTGACCCAAGAAGATTCTCACGCCTGTCACTGAGGTTAGAGGTGGAAGTTTAGAAATCACTTGTATCTTTGCCTTGTCGACCTCTTTGCCCTTCTTTGAAATTTTGTGGCCAAGGACAATGCCTTCCTCGACCATGAAATAGCATTTCTCCCAATTCAATACCAAGTTTGTTTCTTCATACCTTGCCAATACTGTATACAAATTTTCCAAGAAATCATCAAAGGAATCTCCCACTACCGAAAAGTCTTCATGAAGACTTCAAGGTAGTCCTCTACCATATCCGTAAAGATCGTCATCATACACCGTCGAAAAGTTTCTTGTGCATTGCATAAGCCAAATGGCATCCGTTTGAAAGCGAAAGTGCCATAGGGACAAGTGAAAGTTATTTTCTCTTTATCTTCGGGGGAAATAAGGATTTGGTTGTAGCCCTAATATCCATCTATAAAGCAATAAAAATCCCGGCCGGCAACCTATCAAGCATTTGGTCAAGGAAGGGGAGTGGAAAATGGTCTTTTCTTGTGTCTTTGTTTAGCTCCCGGTAGTCCATGCACACTCTCCACCCAGTCACTGTTCTTGTGGGAATCAACTCGTTCTTATCATTGGTGACCACAATTATGCCTCCCTTTTTCGGAACATATTGCACCGGAGAAGTCCATGAACTGTCAGAAATAGGGTAGACCACCCTGGGATCCAATCATTTGATAATCTCCTTTTTGAAATCCGGGACTTATTCCCTAAATATCCGCCAAAGTCCACCTAATAGCTTTCTTCCTCTTGTGGAGCACCGCCAATGTAGAATCAACCTGCACGTTAGTCAAATAAGAGGAAAGAATAACCGATAAAGTAGAACAAGGGCCAAGGAATTCATACCTGAGATGTGGAGGCAATGGCTTCAACTCCAAGATAGGAGGCTCTTCAATTGAAGGCTTTGTAGGAGGAGTTTTCCTATTCTCAAGATCCAAGGAAAGTTTCTGGGGTGCATAGTTGTACGACCCCATTCCTTGCAAAGAATTAACACTTTCCATGAAGCCACCCATCTTGTCTTCATCAAAATTGAGCAAGACGGCCTCCAACATATCACCCACATTAATCGTGGCACTTGTACCATCAATAATCACATTAGTCACCAAGTCCCCGAAAGAACAAACTTCATTGCTATTCGGTTGCCTCATAAGTTTGCACACGTGGAACACCACCTTTTCATCACCCACCTGGAAAGTGAGTTCTCCGGCTTTCACATCAACAAGAGCTTTCCTCGTAGCAAGGAAAGGTCTACCAAGAATAATTGGCACCTCATAGTCCACTTCACAATCAATAATAACAAAATCCGCCGGGAGAATGAACTTATCAACACGAACCAATACATCTTCAATCACCCCCAACGGTCTCTTCATTGTACGATCGTCCATTTGTAATCTCATAGATGTGGGTCTTGGTATCCCAATTCCCAAGGTCTTGAAAACCGAATAGGGCATCAAATTGATACTCGTCCCAAGATCACAAAGAGCTTTGGCAAACTCGGCACTTCCAATGGTACAAGGCATTGTGAAAGCACCAAGATCTTCCAACTTAGGAGCCATCGAATGTAAAATTGCGCTCACTTGGTGAGTGACTTGATAGTTTCAAAATTCATCGACCACTTCTTTGTCACCAAGTCCTTCATAAACTTTGCGTATCCGGGCATTTGCTCCAAGACTTCAACTAATGGCACATTTATCGAGAGACTCTTCATTATATCAATGAACTTTTTGAATTGATTCTCGCCAGTTTTCTTGGAAAGCCTTTGAGGATATGAAGGAGTTGGCTTAGGCAATGGTGCCTTAGCCTGTTGCACTACCGGTTCTGGTATGTCAATCACTTGCTCCCTAGACGGGTTCACTCCCTCTTGAGTCTCTTCCACCGCGTCATCAATATCAATCTGCACTTCATCATTTGCTTACACTATATTGGTTGGGATCTCCTCTTATTATACCACTTGTTCATTATCCACAAGTTGCCTTTAGCTTGAGGTGGGTGCATTCCCACCTCTTCCACTTCTTGTAGTAACGGTCATGGCATGCCCCGTATTGTTCCCACCCTTAGGATTCACCACTGTATCACTTGGTAGTGCCCCCTTAGGGCGAGAATTTAACGCTTGAGAGATTTGACCCATTTGCACCTCTAGATTGCGGATCGATGTGTTGTGTGAAGCAAATTGGGCATCAGAATCAGCATTCTTCTCCATCATTTGTTTGAACATGTTCTCAATGCCGCCCATTTTATTGTTGGAAGAACTAGGACCATAGGAAGGATAAGGAGGCGGGTTGCTCGGTTGTTGATACATCGGGGGCCTTTGAAAACCCGACCCCCGATTTCCTTGATTGTTATTCCACCCGCCTTGATTGTTGCCTCCCCAATTGCCTTGGTTATTATTGTTATGCCAATTCCCTTGATTATTGCTTCCACTCCAATTGCCTTGATTGTTGTTATTCCAATTTCCTTGATTGTTTCCACTATTCCAATTACCTTGGTTGTTAGAATTCCAATTGCCTTGATTATTTGAAGATCTCCAATGTTGTTGACTAGGGCCTTGGAAGTTGTTTCTTTGCCTTGAAAGTTTCACATATTGTACCTCTTCCTCTTGTTCATTATAAGAACCATCTTGATCAAATCCATTATCATCTTGCACAAAATTGTTCACTCTTTGTTGCACTTGTGGACTTTTTGTTCTTCTCTTGTTCACCATCATATGGACCCCCTCCATTGCATTGACTTGCCTCGGGTTTTGCACTTGTTGAAGTTGAGCCTTAGTCAATTGGTTCATGGTAGTTGTTAACTCAACTATGGCTTCTCCATGGTCATGTAACTCTTTATGAAGAAGAATCACATTGGGATCACCTTGTGGAACATTGGCTCTAGATTGTCACACTGATGAAGTATCTGCCATCTCATCCAAAATATCACATGCCTCTGCATAAGGTGTAGTCATAAAGTTCCCTCCGGCAAGTTGATTCACTACACATTGGTTGGTGGTATTGATCCCCCGATAGAAAGTTTGTTGAATCATGTTCTCCGTCATATAGTTGTTGGGGCACTCTCTCACCATTGATCTATACCTTTACCATATCTCGTGTAGTGGTTCATTGGGCTCTTGCTTGAATGCTAGAATTTCATCCCGAAGAATAGCCATGTGCCGAGGAGAGAAGTACTTTGAAATAAATTTCTCCGCTAGTTCATCCCAAATATGAATGAAATGATTTGGCAAATGTTCCAACCAATCTAAAGCTTTCCCCCGTAGAGAGAAGGGTAAAAGCCTTAGCCTCAAAGCATCCTCGGAGACATTAGTTTGTTTGCTCCCCGAACACGTATCTACGAACCCATTCAAGTGTTTATATGTATTTTGACCCGGTGCACCGGTGAAGAACCCTAGTTGCTCGAGCAAAGTGAGCATCACGTTGGTTATTTGGAAGTTGCCCACCCTAATACGAGGAGGGACTATAGCACTTGAATACCCTTCATTCGGCAACACCCAGTGTGGAGTCGCTCGTGGTGGAGGTGGGGAAGGAGCGGGAACATTGTCTTGAGTCACTCGGCCTCGTCTATTGGCTTGAGGTTCAAGAGGGACCTCATCCATTTGATCATCCTCAACGTCCACATCCCCCACAGCTACGTTTCCAAGTTCATTATTTTCCATGATTGCACCTACAATACTCAACACGTTAGTAACAAGGAAGGAAAAGAAGATATCCCAAAAACACACCTAAATATATAGCTAACACCATTTTTTAGTTCTGCGGCAACGTTGCCACAAAATTGATCTCGTCCAATTTCACATCTCAATCCGAGGATATAAAAATGGAAATAATAATACCCAACAAGAGTCGGGGTTGAATTTCGTAGGGAGCTATATGTGTGGGAATTAGTAGTATATATTGTAGCGTGTGAGTTTGAATTTCTAAATTTGCACTTCCACAAAGTTTGGTTGTTTTAAAGTCTAATTTAAACTACAACTACAATTTAAGAAATAAAACTAGGAGATTGTTTTTGTTGTTTTTCAAATGTTGTAAAAAGCCTAGGGCTATGACCTTCACCTAGGTGTTTGCCTAATGGGATATGAACTTTAAAGCTTGTTTTATTGGTCGGGGTATATTATAGCTATCAACACTCAATTACCCACTCAATACCTCTCGGTCAGAGAATGATTTTGCCCAATTTGATTTTCTCAAGTCCATATGGATATTGAAACAAAACAGCTGATAAAAGCTCAAGTCGGGTTGTTACTATCTCTAGATTCAACCCTTTAATTGGGCTTATCAATCTCTCGATTGACCCAATTTCTTGTTAGCCAAGTTTTTCTAGACTAAGTCTCTCTTTCTCAGGTAGTGACCAAGTCAAATAGGCATGAACTAATGCTTGCAGCCATTAATTCCACAGGTAAAAGCAAGAACAAGGCTAAATAATAAATATTCAACTATAAACAAGAAATAAATTAAACATCCATTAAGTTTACACACTAAAGTTGGGTCACAACCCTAGTAAAAATCTAGCTACTCATGCTTGAAATGGATGAAATAGAAGAAGAAATGATAATTAAGCTCATATTGTTGCTTAAAATGATAAAATCTATGTTCAAATAGCTCAAAATATGAAAAACTACTAAAAAGAGTAAAATGAAATGGCTACTGTAGCAGCTGATGTCAAAAGTTAACCTAAAAATGTAAAACTTGTCTATTTATACAGGGCTAGAAATTTCGGACAAAAATGCCCTTTCATAGGTTCTGCGGCCACACAATTTCATGTGCGGTCCGCACTTTTCTTCATCTTGACAGGATTGGAAGTTTACGACCGCATAATTCTGAACTGCAGCCGCACTGCACTCTTTCTACAGTCCGCATATTTGTAACTGCAACCGCATCTTGCTCTTATGCGGTCCGCACAATTGTAACTGCGGCCGCATAGCTCTTCTTCTGCGGCCGCACAATAATAGTGTGGTCCGCACTTTTGATGCACTTGAAATGCAGATTCTTTGAACTTTGCTCCTGACCCAGATTCTGCGGTCGCACAATTCATATGCAGACCGCACTTTGCACCAGTCTCTGATGGATTTTCCTTCATAACCTGCGGCCGGAGATGATATTCTGCGGTCCGCACAATTGAGCATTTGTCCTTAAGTTCAGATTACTGCTTCTTGAGTTGGATTTCATCTCGAGAGTTCATCTTCCAATATTCCTGTAATTAAGCACATTTCATCAGTTTTCGGGAAGACAATTAAACGCTTTTGGACTAAAACAAAAGCTAAAAGGCACTAATAAGTAGTTAAAATTCTCACTTATGAATGGGCGATCTGATTAATATACAGCAGTTCTCCATCAAAGACTACTACTATAAGAAGCT
Source organism: Nicotiana obtusifolia (assembly GCA_002018475.1). Lineage (NCBI taxonomy): Eukaryota > Viridiplantae > Streptophyta > Magnoliopsida > Solanales > Solanaceae > Nicotiana > Nicotiana obtusifolia. Next base: position 11,533 of record MCJB01030670.1, read on the forward strand.
AAGGGGGGACTTCCCTAAAGTAGCTTGGATGAAACTAGTGTGCAATAATTATGGTGCACCAAAATGGATATTCATTCTAAGGCTAGTTGCTCATCAAAGGTTATATACTAGGGACAGGTTGATGCAATGGGGTATCACCACAAACTCATCTTGTCCATTGTGTAATGTAGATAATGAAAGTGTGCTGTATTTGTTTTTCTAGTGCATAATATCTGCGGAGATATGCCACCAACTGCTACAATGGCAGAGAATAATCAGACAACCAATGGGATGGCATGATGAGGTAGCTTGGGCAGTCACCCACTGTAATGGCAAAATGTAGATGCTGAAATCTACAGAATGTCACTTGCAGGCTGTGTTTATTTCATATGGCAGGAGAGGAATCAAATATTATTTCAGAACAAAAAGCGAGGCAGCCGCTGCATCATCAGACAGATAATACAGGAAATATTTCAACGAGGGACTATGAAGCCACATTTGTCAAGGAAACTAGATAGCCTAAATTTCTACCCTTAAGCATTATAGAGCACTAATGTAATGTCAGGTAGGAGTAGCTTGTTGGCGTAGATGGAGAGATAGGGAAACTGTAGTTTGGGATTATGTCTAAGACTCAGTTCTAGTTCTTAGTTTTGTTTTTCTCTTGAGCGGTAAATATTCTTACTTGGTAATGAGAATTACTATTTACCACCAAAAAAAAAATATACTCATGTTTTCAAGGATAAAAAAACTTGACAAGTTTGTCCAATTATTCTCCTTTCATTAAAGTAAAAGTAAATATGTTATTTTAAATTTGGTTTAATTTAAATTTTACTAAAACCTTCCGTGCTGTTTTTTTTGGTCAACAAACAAAATTATATTATATTAAGGCTGATAGCCAATACAAGGAGCATTTTATATGCTTTGCAGATTGTTACCAAAAGAAGAGTTGCTATGGCCATTACACTTGCCCTAGTAGGTGCTAAGCTATTACAGCCACTTTCATGTTCATGAAGACAAAATATATTGTATTTGCTGATGCAGGCACTGTTGTGTTTCGTAAGTAAGCAGTGCCCATTTGGTCTTCCATCAGTTGCTTGCTGTGCCAAAAGGGGTGGTGATTGATGGAGAACAAAAGTCCGCTCAAACAAGTTTTGTGTGGCTTCATACTGCGCAAGTGTATCTGCAACACGATTCTACTCCTTGTATGTGTGCATTATATATTAATTACCCAGTTGACGCAGCAAGTACCTACATTCCAGGAGCAATGATGAGTAAGTAATGCAAGTGGAGGTGCAATATAGATATTACCTCTGTTGAAATTCACGTTAATTTCTAATAGTGTGAATTGGTGCCATGCTATGTTTTTAGAGTCGATCAATCATCCGTTTCATTAACTATAGCAAATTGGAATGGAAAAAAAGTATAAAAGTGTGAAACTTTTACCTCATGAATTGGAGAGGAAATAGTCCTTTATACACACTTACAAATTGAATAAAACAAAACGACTCAATAAAAATTTCATGCCTTTTATATATGGAAAAGTAAATTTATAAAGTAGGTATATAAAATAAAATAAATATTTTAATTGTATATGGTGTTAATTGGTGTTTTCTGGTGGGCATACCGGATACATTTTTCAAGGGAAATCTACGTAATATGCCCACTGAAAATGATCATATTATAAAACTTTTCCTTCTTTTTAAGGTTGAGATTCTGCTTCTTTTTTTTTATCTTTTTTGTTGTCTGGTGCAATTTTTGGTATTGCTTTTTTTGGGGGGAGATTTGATGAACAACGATCCGTCGTTAGGTACAATGCTTCTATCTGCTACTCTTCTATCTGAACAATTGGGGAATAGCATCTGTTCTTACCTTTTCACTCGATTTCAGTTTTCTGAAGCTTTACAACTACCGCCACGACCTACATACGTCATTGTCCTTGAATTCTCCCACCTTCGATCTATTGAGTATACACCCCTTGGTCAAGTTGCGTTGGATGATTTGCCGTGGGCCCCTCCCCCTATCCCGTCGTATTGTAGGTTTGATAAGGACTGGGACGAAGAAGAGGAGCTTCGCAGTATAGCGCAGCGTGTGAGTCCTACTGATTACATGAATGATCCCTACCATCGCTACTTCGGGGAATACACTTAACCCTTGTGACGAACCCGCTCATATGCTTTCCTTTTCCCCTAGACCAACTCAACGGCAGCAGCAGAGATCTAATGGACGACGACACTTGCCCTGTTTGCCATGAAGATTTTAAAGACAAGAATGAAGTGTTAGCAACTCACTGTTTTCATACTGAGTGCCTCCTGATATGGCTACTAAGGAACAACATATGCCCAGCTTGTCGAGCAGTCTATCCTTTGCATTATTTACCCGTTTTGAACCGCAAACGTCGTCATGGGCGCAACATATTGGAGGAGGCTAATTGTAAACATCATAAGCACAACATAGTGGAGGCTAGCGTTTAAAAATTGTAAATGTGAACTTGTTTGATTCGTTCGGCACATATGTAATTACTGAATTGAACATCTTGTAGTCATCTTTAATGTACCAATTGCTCTATGTGGGAAATGGAAACATGTTGATCCGATGAGAATAAATAATTGAAACTAGCAAAAATATTAGTTACTTTTCAATTACATTGTAAAAAGAACACGAGATTGCACTTCATTTTTTTTCAGCATTGCAGCTCTATCAAGCAGGATATAAATTATCACAAATCAAACAACAATGCCCTTCAACGCTTATCAGGTCTGCTAGGCTATTGGACTTAAAAATTTTTGGTTGCCGATTAATATTTCAGGTCACGCCCTTTTGCTCCTCTAGCTTTGTAAAATTAAGCAGGATAGGAGAGGGACAAAGCCACTCAAGCTAATGTACATTTACTTCTTGTTTCTTGCAGGGGAAAATCTTTCAAGTTAAATGGAAGATTTTGGGAAGATCAAGACGAGGTCTCATTGCTTCAGTTTGTAAACAATTGACTCCCAAGTGTAACTATTGAAGTACCTTCACCCATAACAGTTGTGTGCATCTGCTCCTTCTCAAGAATCCTTTCAAGATCCAACACGACTGTTTCCATCGTTGGCCTATATCTACCAGGAAAATGCATGCATCTCAACGCTAGCTTGATCAAATCCCTCATTACCTCCGTGGTGAAGCTTCCCAACAGCCTATTATCCACTAATTGGTCTGAACTCAGCTGTTTTTCAACCTTTTGCCGTGTTCACATAAATATTCAGTGTAAGCAAGATCAATGGTACATTCTGCTAACAGGTTGAAAAATTGAAAAATGGTTCTTTAACTTACCCATTCAAGTATACTTTGGTTTGATCCAAATTCATCTATCTGTGAAGCCTCCTTTCCAGTTATGAGCTCTAATAGGAATACTCCAAAGCTGTAAACATCACTTGTCTCACAGAGTATTCCAATTTGGTTTATCCTAAACACGGAACAGAAAACGAATCAAAAAAAAGTGCTTTAAAGACAAGTTTTTTTCTTACTCTGGAACTTCAAGTGGCCAATTTCTATTTACTCTGGATCTCTAAAAGCATTGACAGAACTCAGGCCAGAAGGACCTGCATCATCAATTTTCTCGAGTAGCTTCAGAATCCCCGCGTCTGCAACTTTAGCAATGAAGTCCTCATCAACCAAAACATTAGCTGTTTTAAAGTTCCCGTGGATTATTGAAGGGCGTTGGCCATGTAAATGACTTAAACCTGTTGCAGTTAATAACAAATTTAGAGTCATCTTTGTTTCTGTTTCTGTTTCTCATTCTTGATTTAATCAGAACATTTATCTCGAACGAGTCTAATGATATACCTTTAGCTGTTCCAATAGCAATAGATAACCTTTGCTTGAATTCTAACTTTGTTGCAGAGTCCTTTCCTGTATCTGACAAGAGAACCAATGAGCTTTGATATATATTGATTAATATAATCGAAGGCTCTTTACGCAATAGAGCCATACCATACAAGTGATTGCACATGCTTCCATTTGGCAAATACTCAAAAACCAGCATTGAGTATCCACTGTCTTGGCAGTAGCCTAAAAGATTGACCAAGTTGCGGTGCTGAATCCTTGATAAGTAAGCCACCTATTATTGGAAATGCAAAGTTTAGTGATCAATATTTGGATATATAATTGAATTAGATGGTTTCAAGATTGCTTCAACTTTTGTATTGAATTGATATTAAGCATGTTTCTTGAAGTTCTAATCTCTACTTCTTTCTCTTTTTGTTAAAAACAGGAAATAGGAAGTTCAAAATTGTATCGGTTCGTTAAGAAGGAAAAGAATAAAGTGAAAAGATGAGAATGATAGTACATTATCCATTCCTTGTTATCTCTCCCTTTTCTATATGTTCTATTAAACAATCCGCCCCTTTAGCTAGACATACCTCTTCATTAAACTCCTGTTTAGGATTCCTCGAACGCCTTTTTATAGCCACCACAGTTCCATCACAAAGCAATCCTTTGAAAACTAGACCAAAACTCCCACAACCAATGAGATTGCTCTCATCAAAATTCCTTGTGGCTTTCTCCAACTCTTCCATTCTGAACTGCTTAAAAGATGGGCTTGGTCCTCCTCTTTTCAGCTCCATTGTAACTATTTTGGTCAGTACATTTAGCAGAAAGTAGAGTTAGCAGGACAAATTTTTAGTGCATCTCCATTGCTATAGTAAACTAATGATGATTTTTTTCTACATTACCTACGGCAGATGGATCTGAAGAAGCACTGTCTGAATTCTTATTTGAATTCTTCCTGTTGTGAAACGCGCAAAAGCATAAAAAGAAAATTACTCCCAAGAGGACAACTGCCCCTCCAATTCCTCCTCCTATAGCTGCAAATGAACTTGCCATCCAAGAAAATCATCCAACGTATTTGAACATTAATTGACACTTGTGTTGATATGGATCAATGAAGAAACTTTCAAGTCAAAACTACTGCTGAAAAAGCTGAATTTTTTTTCATAAAGATGAATATAAAGGTACCAACTTGAACTTCATTATGAAAAATCAGATGAAAGTGGCGGTCCTCTTGATTGGAAACTTATGTGCTAGAAAAATAACTGCTGAGGAAGGACATGACAAAATCTTTGAGAAATGTCAATTAGTTGATTTCAAGAATCCATTTGGGAAACAGAAAATATGGTAAGGAAGCAATGCTGCCAATTTCCTTTGTATTCAGACAATTCATTGGCTAATTTCTTATAGTACCCCACTTTCTTGTCCATGCATTTACACATACCAATATGTCCTTCAAGAAAAGAAGCTCTCACCACAGTTGAAGAACCACTTCTTTTTATAACCAACAAAGAATCTCTTGTTTTTTTCTTAAACTTTTTTCCTTGGCCTGCTGCTAAGTAAATATAAGAAAAAGAGGACTTATTATTTATAGCTTTCCTCAGATTCTGTCCTCTTTACACCAATTCAGTTAAGATTACATACCTTGTCGGTTGTACAAGTACTTTTTGATTCCCTTGTGTAGAAAGATAATTGGCATAAAGGTGTCTAAAATTTCCCACACAGCAAGAATATCTTATAATAAGATAAAATCTTGAATGCGGTAAAGTTGTCTTTGTGTGACCTATAAATCAGGACTTCGAGTCGTGGAAGCAGCCACTAAGGGTGTGTCTCTGTCTATATCACACCCCTAGGAGTACGGCCCTTTCGCGGATTCTGCATAAATACGGAATGCTTTGTGCACCAGGTTGCCCAAAAGATAAAATTTGAGTTTCAAAATGCAAGGTAAGACTACGTACAATAGATCCTTGTGATTCGGTCATTTTTCGGATCTCGAGCACAGCCGAAACTTAGTACACCGGGCTGCCCTAAAGATAAAATCTTGATAAAGGTGTTAGTTACAAACCTCAAATTTGACATGAAATTACCAATAAAAATGTGCTTTTAGTAAAGTCTTGGAACTTTTCAAAATAGGAAAATAAGGAAGAAAAGGTTTCATCCAATCTGAGGTAGCTGTAACTGATAGTAAAAAAGTTTGTCTTTACTAGGTTAGGAGGAGTAAGAAAAAACTAACTTTTACTGGACAGACAAACTAATTGAAAGGGAATCAAAAGAAAAGGTAAAAAAATCAATCCAAGTCTTTTCCTTGTATCCACACTATCAGCCTTTTTGCCTTCTTTTTCTTTGTATGACCTGGAAAGAAGAGAGTGTCTGTTTATTATTTTTGTTGGTAGAATGAGACATCACATCATTACAGATCATGACAGCTGAGCAAATAAGACGTTCCCCCCACCCAAATCCATACACCCAAATTGCTGCTGGAATTGCTTGTTGGCTTCTTTTATATTACACCTAAATAAATTTAGTGTTCCAGGGAACATACAACAACGACAAAAAAAAAAAAACATACTAGAGTCTTACTGGTGAGGCCTGGGGAAGATAGTGTGTACGCAATTCTTACTCCTTATCCTTAGAGCTCGTTTAGTACGAGGGATAAGAGATAATTAATCCCGAAATTAAATTTGAGATTGAGTTTATCTCACGTTTGTTTGAGATAAAATCATGGTATAACTAATCCCGAGATTAGTTATCCGGAGATTGTAGTATTTTTGTATCCCCGTGGGAGAATGCGATAACTAATCCCGAAATAATTAATCATGAGATCACTTATTTTCCAACCAAATGACCCTTTGAAAGGTAAAGAGTTTGTTTCCAATAGATCCTTGGTTCAAGAAAATTGTTCCAGAGAACATTAAGGCACAATGTTACGCAGTGTAATTTAACGACTCCAATACCAAGTCATGTCTAGTGAAATCACACATCCTTCGTTTTCTGGTGACTTGATTGTTTATTTTTTTATATTAGACCTCAATCTAGTGTTCCGGGGAACATAATGCACATTAAATTCTAAAGTTTTGCGCAACGTTACAAAATATTTACACTTGAGTATAATTTGACGACTCTAATACCAAGTCATGTTTAGTTAATACCAAGTTCATGTTTACGGTATCAGTTTAAGTCGCCTCTATATTTACCTCTTGTTGAGCTGTTGCCATTTACCTTTTCTTTTTTCTTTTTTCTTTTTTTACCCCCAAAGGCTGGAGATTAGAAGGGTGTAGAGGTACTTGTATGGAAGATTCTTGAGCTGTAATATTCTCTGTCCATTTTTGTCTTGCTCTGTCTCATTTATAAGTTTTGTTATATCCTTATAAGTTTTTGTCTTTTATTTTAGGAGGAAGAGGGAGGGAGCTACAGTGCACAACACAAAGGGATTGGTCGACAGTAGACACAGTCTTGCTTGGTTGAAATCCTCCAACAATATCAAGCCCACATGTGGGATGTATACCGGTGCAGAGACGGAGTGAGGATTTGAAATTCAAGAATTCGGATGTCACTAACTATTTGAGTTATTGAATTCGAAATTTAATATTTGTACATATTTCGTATATATTTTATAACGTATATTTGAGTTAAAATTTGAACCAAAATTTATTGAATTCAGCCGAACTCATATCTTATATGTTAGCTCTGTCCCTGAGTATGTCGACAGCATGTGCAATCATTCCCAAGTTTCATTAATTTGAACGTATTATATATGGTTGAATAATTTAAAACATGCACATTTACATTAAGTTTGCTCCCAATTGACAAAAAGTATAAATGGGTGTAAGTGTGACGCAATTAATTTAAATCTTGAATTTGTATCTAACCAAGCTTATTTCAATTCACAATCTTTTTTCAAAAAGTAAACAATAAATTTACAATTCAAGAGGAATCAAAGTTGTATACCAGTTCTAGTAAAGAACAAAGGATTTAGGATTTAATTAGGTTAGTGGGTTTCGAAGGGGCTATATACATATATATTTTTATGCTTATGTATAAAATATCTAAGTTGAGAACAGTGAGTCCAATTGAATTCACTATAGTTATATTTATCTCTGAGTTGTATACATACTCTAGGATTTCGCCCCTAAAGCTAGCTCCTACTCCTCCTCCTTCTCCTTTAGGATAGGATCCTCCTTGGTCCTTTTTACATAACATTCTCAGCTGCCTTCGGTCCGGTAGGTCGGTCGCCCTCTAGCCAGTGACTAGCCCAGCTATGGAGCTAGGTCTACACCGTCACGTCGAGACTCTCTTTCGAGCCTTTATGTGTCTTGAACTTATATTGAATGCGGTTAATAAAAATTTTGTAATATTTTCTGATTTTTTTGTTAGATACAGATTCATAATTTAAATTTAATGTGTATAATTTTGCAAGTTGCCAATTCAATTGAACTTGCTGCAAATAGTTCGTAATGAGCAAATAATTGGAATAACTTTTTACAATTTAAATAAAAGAAAATAACCCTGCAAATATCTATTCTTTCACATGATTTCTCAAATCTCTTGTACGTAAGAATAAATATCTCCTGGAGAAAGAAGATGTAAAACGAAAAATAAATTTGGAGAGGGGTACAAAACTTGGCCCCAAAACTAGCCATAAAGAGGAGAAAAGTTAGAAGTCTCTGGTCAAGAAAGTAGCCATAAAGAGGAGAGTAATGTTGGAAAATTAAAAATCTCAAAAGAGGGTGTTGCTATCAATTTGCTGTCAGAGTCTTTTGCAGCTAGTAGGGATATGTCTCTGGTCATACATATTGTTCTTCTCAGCCAATGTGTTGTTTTAAAAGCTGAAGCGACTTTATACAGGTGCGAAGGTAGAGTGTGGGACAGGTTGAGCCGCACTCAATAGTTTTGGTTCCAACACTATATTTATCTTAAAAAATTTATTGAATATGTAAAAATTATTTATTTAGAACTCAGTAACTTAAAATAATTAAAACTCTGAACCCATAAGCTTGAAATATTGTTCTTCTCCGCCAATATGAGTTGTTTTAAAAGCTGTAGGTACTACATAAAAAAACCATAATGTATATGCAGTCGAATGTAATTGGTTACCAGCTCTAGTGGTCCTAAGTCCCATTTATTACTTTCACTGTCAAGAAATATTCATCTTGGTTTATTCTTATCGGTCGTTGTTAAGTCCTTTCTTTCTTATTTTGTTTAGTCTCTTCTCCATTACAAATTACAATAAATTTTTAGCTTCTTTTTTTTTTTTTTTTTTTGGCACCAGCAGAGGGTGTCTCATGCACTATCAATCGATCAATGGACTCTGCCTCATTCAATCAACGAACTACACCTCAATCCTAAAGTTTTTATTAGAAGAAATTATATGAGAAAGAGAAGTGAAAAGGGCAAGTCTGAAACTTCTATTTTGATGCACAAATGATAAAAATGAAGGAAATAAATTTGTTTGAAAGAAAACTACTCGATGAAGAAGATATGAAAAGAAGATCTAAAGATTTTAATTGGAGAATGAGGAAGAATGAAAATTTGCAAAAACAGAAGAAATTTATCAAATGAGATAAGAACTAGAATCAAACTCAACTAAGTACTCAGTGAAGCTTTTCTTTGTGATTCCTTTCCTTCTCTTTTTCTGTTTCTGATAGTAAGTCTTCCCATTGCTTCCTTGAACAACAAACTAGCATATCTCTTGCACACTTTGGTTTTTGACTTCAATCAGATTCAGAGAGATTAATCATAGTTACCAGAATTCATGACTTTAGTTTCGAGCAGCAAATCAGTTTCACGTTGATAAAAATCAACAAGTTCATGAAAAGCAGAATATACTTGGCCACAGCCCACATATATGCAGACAAAGTTTTGAACCAAAAGGCAGAGATGATACAAGAGAGGAACTTTTCTTGACATAGCTTTTCATTAAAAGACTTCTAGTAAAACATGCTCAATTTTTATGGGGTATGCCCACGGAACCAAGCAACATGCACCTTTGATTCAGTATCCATCTCAGATTTCAAATATCTGTTTGCTACACAAGATTTCAAACAAACTTTTGGAGGTTTTTTCATCATCTAAGACAGAGTACCTAATGACAGCATAGTTAGCCACTTCCCATTCACACAACTACAGAAAAGTCAAATTCTCTACATAGAATAATCTATTCTGCAAACTAGGATCCGATGTTAGTCCAATTACAGATGATTCGCTCTTTGAATCCTTCATCCTTCTTCTTGGGGTTCTTCCTCTTCCTGGAGAAGATTTTCCCTGTTGTCATGGGCCCAGAAACCACGCACGTCTATTAACATGCTTGCGACGGTGCCACCTTGTTTGCATGACAATAAATCAGCCAGTGTTATCCTCAAAGCATCAGCCGGCTTCACCATATCCCATATTTCATCCCTTACATCCTCGATGCAGAGTTCATAGTTCCCTCCTTCAATCCATTTTTGATGGACATCTCTGTTTTTTTAAATACAAATAACATTCCATATCAGAAATGGACCACTATAGTGGAATGCTCAGTGATACAAGAACAAATCTGATAGACATAAAATACTTGGCCTTATTTGGGATGATGTAAAATGATTTTTGGTGTTTCGTCGGGCATAAAGTTGGTGCAATATAATATAATGGAGAGTGGAGGTGGGGAATGTTTCCATTTACAGAAACATAATTTTCAGTTCTAGACAACCAAATACAAAGAATTTCATTAAGGAAAAGCATTTTACATCATATCAAATAGGCCTTAATCTGGACACTGGAAGAAATTCAATAACTAGGTTGAGATTCAACACATACATGGTCAACCCAAGACCGTCTAAACTTTCATGAGTTCTTGTCCTCTTATCCACATCCTTTTTGGTGAACAGGGGAGTGGTAAATAGTAGTGGTAGCGTATAGAATCAAATAAATACTTCAGTCTATTGAGCGGCTGATAATTCAATGAGCTTATGTATCTGGTTATTTGAGACTTGCAGCACTATCTCAGGAACCACAAGTAGGAAATCCCAGAAACTCTTTTTAGGAAGATTGAATCGGGATACATCTCAAACTTAACTGTGATCCTTCTTTCTCTTCCATATTTCGTTTTTCCTTTTCTCAATTTGGAATAACAAATACGAAACAACTATGTACTACTGACTAGACAGGTGGAGAATTCCTCATAGCAAAAATACAACTACATGTTCCTTTTACCTGAATAGCGTGTGAATATCAGCTGTAGTTAGGAAACCCCTTCCATTGAGATCAAGACACCTGAACAAATATGTTAAACCCTCTGGAGCATCCTTGTTTTCCAGGGCTAGTACGAAGTCAAGAAAGCTTTCAAAATCCATTTCACGGGCATTGCCGCCTCCAATTTTTCCACGCCGAACGTGCTCGTCAAAAACTAGTAATTACACAAACCAAAAAAAATTCACGACAAATACGAATTCAATCCTAGGATTATATAAAAGCTATAGGAGGTTTAAAAATAAAACCACCCAGATGACTTCTGACTGTAAAAATGAGAAATGCACATTGGTATGAGATAACAAGAGAGTTTAGATGAAAGGGAAAAAGAGCTTTCTCTGGTAGTCCGCTGCATCAAGTTACAATCAGCAAGAAAAGGTGGAAAAGTAACATGATGTGGCTGAAGTTCGTTTGAAATATTTGTGTTATTTCCTTAAGGAGAAGGCAGGATAACTTTAGGTCATGTAAATGGAAAACTTCAGGATAATCCATACCAAAAAGGGCCAAAATCCTTTAATATCTAGAAGATAAAGAGTGGTGTTGGTCTGTTCTCTGGAGCCTGGGCTGTACATACTGTAAACATGACCTATGGAGGGAACGATCGCAGCAATCAAGTGGGCAACTATACTGCTGATGGAGGTAATGTTCGTAGTGTTTAGATTACATATTAATCTTATTTATCATTAAGATGCAATGTGTCCAAATTCTTTATGGTGCCTAAAAATTTGAGGTGTTCCCAGATTGCAGGTAACAAAACAGGTAGTGCGAGAACTGATTCTAGCAATGAGGCAATAGTAGGAATTCGATGATGGCAGCAAGATAAGACTATTGGTAGTGCCTATAGGATATATGAGAACACAATCAACTGCTTGACCAGTGCTAATCCTGTCTTGCAATATTGATAATAAATAGGAGAAACAGACTCAACATCCAGCGAGAAGACCCTTGATAGTGGTGCCAGATTGGAGTACCATGATAGCAGCAACTGGCAGGGATCTCCCTAGGTGAGACAGCTCACCCATCCTGGAGCCTATGCCCACTGCCCTTTGGAGATGGTGCCAGATTGGATTACCATGACAGTGGCAATTGGCAAGGAACTCCCTTGGTAAGACAGCTCACCCATCTTGGAGGCCATGTCCCATGGTGACCCCCAGTATCAAAAAGAAGAAACATGGCTGAATCCCTACCTAGTTTAGAATGGAGAGAAATCTCAAGCATCAGATTCCTAGGTCTAGTGACAGGTAGGTGAACATGCAAAGTGTCTATCTCAGACAGCAAGGTTTCAATGTGAACTCCGGGAGTGACTCCTATAGGATTTCAAGCAATAATTGCAGAAAATGAAAGAAATAGTTAGGAAAAGAGAGCACAGCTGCAGCAGACCACACAACTGAAACATCCCATAGATCCTCAAGAAAGATGCATCAATGATACATAAGCAAGACTCTCAGTTTTACCTCTTTCAATGAAGATATCCGTTAGTGTACCATCAGCATATTCCCTTAGCTCCTGCTTGCTCAATGTTCCGTTCATATCTTTATCAAGAGCAAGAAACATGTCTGCATAATTCATATAAGCATATTGATCTTAAGGAAGACAGAAGAGAACGAATACCCAGAAAAACAAAATTAAACAAAAGAGAAACACACACACACACACACACAGAGACAGAGAGAGAGAGAGAGAGGAGAATCAGAAGAAGAAAAAAAGGAGGGGGAGGAGAAGAATAAGGAGAAAAATGGGGAATAATAGGAAAGATGTGTGAGCGTAACTATTCTTGGGATTGGGATATACCATGCTGTGATTCCCACAACAACCACATTAGCAAGTATTTGGACATATAACTACCTTATTTTCTCCGTTAAATACCGTTTATACTTGATTCTCCACCAGCCCATGTATAAAAGTTATAACCAATCTTGTAGCAATACCAAGTACTGAGAAAATTGGAAGCACTAAACTGACAACCTTTGTTTCCTATCAACTTAAAAGAAATTAAGAGAACATACATTTTGAGGCCACGATAATTACTTGTATGCCTTACAGTTCTGTACTACAGCACGTACTATGTGGAACTGTACTCATTCAAAGGGGAATACTGTATCAGAGCTGGTTAAACTAGCAGAAAATATGATCTGCACGGCAGGGACCTTTGGAACTATAACATAAAACATACTGCAACCAACGGTTACCGTCTAAGTTTAGTAGTACTGGTAAGAGTCTCCCACATAATAGGTGTAGGTTCGATTCTAAATGTCTCCCCCCTCCCATTCCCAGATCCCCGATGTAATAGAAAGACAGCTCCAATGGAAGCTGGGTAGAAGGAAAGCAGTAAACAAAAAATGACATGGATCTGCTTCAAATTAAGAAATTCAGAGCACTGACCACATATGCGCTGTGCAGAAGTTAGGGAAAACCAGTTTTCAGCTTGTTCTGTGTCAGTAACTTCTTCTTCAGTTTCCTAGCACAAAATAATGGGAACATATCATCCTCAAAGTAAAAGGAAAACTGATGCAAAAGCAGATTCTTACTTTTATAACAAATAAGGAACTATAAACAGTTATATGTTTCTCCTGCAGAATACAGTGAAAACTTTGCAACAAAATAGTTTAGGAACATTTTTGTGCACACAACGGAGTAGCAGATTTTTTTAAGTGTAGAGTGTAAACAAACTATTATTCGAATCTAGGTGATAGTTTATAAAAGTTGGTTTCTTAACAAAGAATTATGCAAATAATTTTGATAAAATTGTGAAAAATACTAACCGAGGACCATCACTTCACTTTTATGTGTTTTAAGTTCTAGGAACCAAAAAAAAGTCCTGGGAACAGCTGAATAAAATAACTTCCACTTGTCAACCCACACACTTAGAGCAATAATATCAGCAAAATGCTAGGGTTGCAATATGTATCAGGAATTGATGAAACAAACTTGAGATATAAGAGTGCTTTCCAGTATTTCGCCAAGTCTCGTTAGCTTATTAAATGATATTCTGACAATAGCTCATTTGGAAAGCATTTATGGACTTAAAATTGAATTAGTTAGGCAGAGAAAAAGTAACATGCAGGTTTTAATATCCCATTCTGTCAGGTTTCTCCATCTTTTTAACATTCTAGAAGTTCAACAAACTCAACATATGTCATCACTTTATTGTGTTCCTCATTGAATCAAATTACTCAACTGAAGCTGAAACATGGCATCTGGAATACTAAAGCCTTCTTCATCCCCATCCCTCAAATTCCGTTTTATGGTGCCTTTCTAACAACCGGAAAGTTGACTGAGTGAGGACAGATAGTTTGATGTAAAGAATTCACATTTGCTGAGGGAGCTGCTACATGAAAGAAGTTAAATGTTCAAGGCTGATTAAAATGAAGGGTTATGAGGATTTCTTAAGGATTGAGAACAAAGCCCAATCAAAACTGTCACAAGGACAAATGACAGGTAGATTGCTTTACACTAGAGAGAACTTCTGCAGTATTTATCCATAGCTCTTAAACCACGCTTACTTGCATAAAGTAGTAGTACACAACAAGAAGAAGTTACCTGGTGAAGTTCCATCAACTCCTGAAGACAGTTGCTAAGCAATATCTTCTTTATGCATGCCTTACCTGTTGGGGTCAACATTGCACTTTTCAAGCTAAATTCAAGTAACAATTGTATAAAAGAGTTTATCTAGCAGCTCAAGATAATGCAAAGAATATCTAATGGATTGGGTATATAAAGCAAGAATATTTGTGCTTGGGAAATTATTGATTTGCTGGATTACAAAACAGCAGGAGTACCATATACAAAAGCTCGTAATATGGAAACAGTCATTAAAAACACAAACCTCGTCTATGGGGATCACAAAAGAAGAAAAACTTGTGTGCAGCTATACGGCAATACATTTGCACAAAAGCTGCTGGCATGTCTCGAAGCTGTGCTAGGTTAGGAATCAAACCCCGTATATAGGCTTCCATTTCCTGGGCCCAAAAAAGAAAGTGCATGTGTGAATTCAATTTGTCCAAGTGTGTGCGCTACTTACTAAGATAATAACTGTATAAGGCAAAAAACAAATAAATGTAAAGCATTGGAGTTGAGAATAGTGAAGAACCATACATGGGGTTGAAGGAAGCCATCCGAGTCTTCATCAAGCTCGCTCATGTCAATTCGGGCTTGAGTAAGTGAAACCTAAAAAAGCAGAGAAATCATATTAGAGATGTAAGAAATTTGACACAGAGAGCTTAAGAACTCTTCCTAATTTATTTTTAGCCAGCTCTTGAGAGAAGATTATCAACTCTTCCAGAGGAACAAGGACTACTAACCATCAAGTTCCAAAAAAATAACAAGTAGTATCAAATAACCAACTTTTCCAAAATTGAAAATATTTAAAGACCACACAACAACTTCTGTCACCAACATCTAAGTGAAATTTACATCTCGTAAGATGAACCCTCATTAGAATAGCATGGCCAAGCAGCCTGCCGGTAGGTAGTTTTCACAGGATCTCTTTTAACTACAAAAAACTTCCAACTGTTTGCACAGTATAAATTCTTACAGAGACAGAATGCCTTACTATTCAGTAAACTTTACGTCCTCAACAGAAGCTCCTGTTCAAAATAAATCCAAATAGCAATATCTCAAGACCTGCAAATAACGTATTAACTCAACTATAGAATTGGAGGACGGCCAATTCACAGTGCCCTGGTTTTTTCTTTTTCAGATAAAATAGAGTTGATTTATGTGGTTCGGAGGGGTGCAATCATACAAGGTAAAATTCACACTCACTACTCGAGCAGAATCTTATTTATGTTTTTTCTTCTTTTTATTTTATTTTAGTTCCATCACATTTTCCTTCTTTTCCTTCAGGAAGACCGCAAGACAAAGACACAGAAACACATACACGCACATATCGTGTTTTTTTATAAGGTAATTTTATTTATGTTATCTCTTTCTTTAGTCCCTTCACATTTTTCCTTCTTTTCCTTCAGGAAGACCGCAAGACAAAGACACAGAAACACATACACGCACATATTGTGATTTGATCATTCCAACAAATTAGGATCAAAGGTTGTTCACTTAACTGGTACAATGTTTTTTATTCACAAAGGAAGTGAGTTTCATCAGGGGTACAACCAAAGCATTGAATATATGAATTTCGATATACAAGCAAGCAGATTGAACAAACTTAAAGCTTATGAATAAACCAATAAACAGTCAAATTTTGATGTATAAAAACGCAAACAGATTCAATATACTTCCACCATGTCAGGGACAGGGAAGTATAT
The DNA here is from genome assembly GCA_002018475.1 of Nicotiana obtusifolia. Classification (NCBI taxonomy): domain Eukaryota; kingdom Viridiplantae; phylum Streptophyta; class Magnoliopsida; order Solanales; family Solanaceae; genus Nicotiana; species Nicotiana obtusifolia. The sequence goes on from MCJB01030670.1 coordinate 27,807, forward strand.
CTGAGTGTATTTAAACACTGTTGAGGAAGAAAATTAAAGCTAAAAGGACTTTGCAGGTACAGGTTGATAATACTCACTGTGCGCATCACATAAAGGTAAAACGGCAGAATGGCAATTCTCCCTGATTCATCTTTCTCAAACTTCATGAAATTTGAAGGACTGAAAAAGCGGCGACATTTAGGCCCTATTTGTTCTGTACAGACAGAGGCAATGTGGCAAAAGTCTTCATAATTCATCTAAACAAGACAAAGAATCACTTTCTCAGCATGCTTACAGATGTTGCAAGAAAACAAAGAATTAATATATATATATATATAGTAACAATAATATAACAACAACAGTAATAAATGAAGAAATTTTTTTGTCTGTTTGTCTCAGATGGTTCAGAATGATCTCTATGGTTAATTACTCTAAGAACAAAGCACAAAGGAAGTGCAAGTGACATAATGAGAAGCACTTGAGGAAGTTGAAGATATAGTCAAGCAATCAGACAAAAACATCAATGAGGAGCAAAAAACAAACATCTGAAGAATGAGATATACTAGCCATAAGCACTTAATACCTATTTCATCACAACATTCAGGTTTGGTACCAGCTGAGCCAAAGTAACGGGAAGTAGGTTAGGATTCAAGCAACTACAATGATTTGGTATGACAGCCTTTTTTTTTAATTGTGTGATTTAGTATGACCGCCATTCGGCCAAAATATCGAAACAGTGAGGACTCCAACTTTTTCCATTCTAACACTTTGTGAATTATAGTCTCAAACCCTAAGTTCAACCAATAGTATGCTGCTGACAGATTTCTGAATGATGCACCCATGTGTTCATGTAGGTACCTCTGAGAGAGGAGAGACTCCGAAAGAGGATCTGACTTGGTGCTGGTTTTTTTTTTATTTTTTTTTGAGCTGGAAAATCGAAAACTGACTTGGTGCTGGTTATAAAATTTGAAACCAGGAAAATAACATTATTGTCTAACCTTTTCTGCACCAGTTGCATCATCGATCACACAGTTCTCTCTTAGGCAGACCCACATAGCATCCAAATCATCAGCATTTAGCAAAAGGTCAGATTGTTTCTGAACAAATAAAAGAAGTTAATTAACTCTACATTTTCACAGACATGAACTATAAAAATATCAACTATCCCAGTGACCCTGTTTTCTAAAAATAGGTTAAGATACTAGTCATCAATATCAACATGATGATGGCCATCAACAAGAAAAACAAAAAGTAACAGCAGAGAAAAGCTCCTTGGCCAAGAGCACTGGAAGACTGGATCCCAATGCTTGACGCTTTACCAGTGACCATATGCAAACTAGGAATAGGGTATTAATACCTTTAAAAATCGGTATTTTGCCAGCCGCTGAACTCTATGACTAATAGATCCTTCTTCAGGTTTCTAAAAAGGAGAAAAAAAGACAGAAGTATTAAGGATGAGAGTAGGATATTAGGTAGAAACATCGCGAGTTACACTATCATCTAAGAACGCAAAGTGATACCTTCTTATAAAAGCTAGGAATAGTGCCAGCTTCAGCACTCTTTTGTTGCTTGTCCTTAAAAATATCTAGCAAGATTCTTTTTGTTTCAAGCTCTGAAATGAAAACATGAAGATATAGTCAGATAACTCATACTGCACATGGATTCATGATTTACAGAATGCAGCGACAGATTTGCATATCAAGGGAAGTGTTAAACCAAACCAAATCATAACAAGAAAGTTTTGAAGCAGAATATACACCTAAAGCCAATACAGGAGAGGAAAAAACTAAACAAATAAATTAGCTGAAAAAATGCCAGCTCTGAAAATGGAACCTAAATTGTTACATAAAAATAAACCATCCTGAAGCAGCGACAAACTTGGAGTCAATTTGAAACCATCGGACACGAGTGCATATTGATTACCGTCGCCCACTTGAACTTTGAATGGACCTTTGATCAATTGAAAGCAAGTATATACCACAGAGCGTTCTTTGCTCTGAAGGCATGAAATGCATGATAATATGAGAGAAGCTCATCCTTACAGTAATTTTTTCTGCTTTCTAATGTGTAAAAATGACAGCCCAGTGCACAAAGCATCCCGCATTCACGCAGTCCAAGGAGGTGTAATGTAGGTGCGTGCGTAAATAAAACAAATGAGTGAAAACCATCAAATTATCTGTGAATCTGTGATATCATATTACTCATTATTTATCTAAAACAACAACAACTAGGCCTCAGTATCAAACAAGTAGGGGTCGGTAAAAGAATCCCCATTCCTTTCATTATCCTCAACACATATCATCATCATTACCGACGTAAAATAAAAGGGCAAGTAAAAGAAATAAAAATATATAAATATTAATAATAACAGTAATAATAATAATATTGATATAAGTTCTCTACCAAGTGTAAAACCTATTCCCAACTAGTAGTTATCACCTATATGGATTTTCCTCTTCCATTGTGCCCAAGCTTTAACTAAGTTTGCATTTATTCTTAAGATTTATAGATCTTTCGAGATAACTTTCTTCCATGTGATTTTAAATCTACCCTGTCCCCTTTTAACACCTTCCCCGCAGACCACCACCATAGTTTCACACCTATGGGCCGATACATATGTAGGCCGACGTAGGACATGACCAAACCATCTCATGCAACCTTCTCTCATCTTATCCTCAATGTGTGCTAGCTGCTTGCACCTTCTGGCTAATGAGGTCATTTTTAATCTTATCTAATCTTGGGTGACCGCAACTCCATCTTAGCATTCGCATTTCTACAACACTCATCTTGTGAATATGTTAAACTTTAGCAGCCCAACATTTACTACCATATAATATAGTTGGTCGTACAGTTGTTCTATAGAACTTACCTTTCACCTTGGTGGGTATTCTTCTATTACATAATACCCTGGTAGCACTTTTTCATTTCAACCATCTGGTTCTAATTCTATAAGTAACATCTTCATCTATCATTCCATTCTCTCGAAACAGCGAGCCTAGATATCTAAATCGTTTGCCTTTTGGCACCACAATTCCATCTACTCTCACCTCAACTTCACTCTTCTCATGCTGACTAAACTTGCAGGTACTCAGCCTTACTTTTACTTATTTTAAAACCCTTACTCTCTAAGGTGCTTCTCCATAGCTCAAGCTTGGGGTTGATACCCTTGTTAGTTTCGTCAATTAGCACAATATCATCAACAAATAGCATACACCATGGGACCTCATCTCGTATTGCGTTGATTAGCTCATCCATAACTAGGATAAATAAGTAGGAGATCAATGCAGAGCGTTGGTGTACTATGGGAAACTCTATTGTATCTCCTACTATTGTTTTCACACTAGTGACTCCTTCATACATGTCATTTATGACATTTATATAATTAATGTGAATTCTTTCTTCTCCATCACCCACCAAAGGACCTTTCGTGGTATTGTATCATATGCTTTCATCTTTCTTCCTTTCGCGATAAATTTTCATCAAACTACTTAGCAAGAATACAACCTCCGTTGTAGATCCACTCATCCACAGGCATAAATCCAAACTGGTTCTATGTTACTCCTGTTGTGTTCCTAAATTTACATTCTATCCCTCTTTCCCAGAGTTTCATTGTATGACTCATGAGTTTAATGACACGATAGCTCGCACAACTTTGAATATCTCCTACAGCTATCAAAAAACCAGCCGACCACAAAGTAGGATCTCACTAAGTCCCCTTGTGGTTTAATTAATCCTCCTCCATTTATCATTTACCATCAAGCATTAATAGGAGGTGAACAACACGAAATCCCATAACTAAAATTAGCACAAAAAATATCACATATATAAGTTACCCTTTTGAGATCAACATGCATGGTAAATGATTAAATTTTAGGTCAAATAGATTCAATTTCAGCTTGTGACTGACTCCTCAAATCATCCTAGAGATTAAATCACTATACGCCTTGTGCGATTATACTAGGTTTGTTGCTGTTGACGTCATGAATTAACCTCAGAAAAAGCATTGTAAAGTAAAACTATGTTGTGTGGGTGGGGGGTTGGGGGGGGGGGGGGGTGCTGAGACAGTAAAAAAAATGGAAAATGCATAAACAAGTTGTAATAAAACCAAATGAAACCATGCAAACGGAAACTCAAATGCGTGAAGAGAGAGTGACTGACCCATCAGGGCTTCGGAGCCGAGGCCGGCGCCGGATCCGATGTATCTACGGAGGTTTCGGACCCAAAGCATAGAGGAAGCGGGAGGAATCTTTCGCTGCTGCGCCGGAGCATCAGGGCCTTCGCCATCGCTTGACCCACTGTACATTGCTTGAGGTTGAGCTGCCGAATCCACCAATTCAAATAACAGACAACTTTTATTTTTAACTGGAGAAATTTCTCAGAAATGGCGTGTTGATTTGACGAGTTTCAAACTATGGAAACCCTAGAAACGTAGTGAACCAGAAGCCTGTCGATTCGTTACTCTGTGGAGCTCGATCCGATGAGTCCACAGGGAGCGTGGCGCTATACAGAAGAAGAACAAAATCCAGACAACAAAAGAGAGGAGTAATAAATTTACGTTTCGAAATTCAGTCCAGAAAAAAGAAAAAACAGTCCTCGGATATTTTGATGCTCCTATTATATTGTCTTGTCGTCAACTCCTTTTTTTATTTTTTTTATTTTCGATAATTTTATTGGATCCAATTAAATCTAAATGCAAAAGTTTCACAGTAAAAAATAAAGTTCTAGAATACCCATGATCAACTTATTTGTTGTTATTTGCTCACGGAAATAGTCTTTTCCTCTTTATACTTTGGCTTATCACACATTCTAACTCGTGTACTCTTCCCAATATTTAAACACTTTTATAATTTGTAAAGGCCAAATACATGTATAGCTTCTTAAATTTGCCCGAAAGTTTTATTTAGATACTTGAACTGGGGTTAATTCTTGAAACTCAGCTTACGCGTGTGTTGCCATGTGCGTCCTACACGACAAAACAAATGAATTACAACGCGACATGTGGAAATTAAGAATTCTTTAATTGTTTTCCTTTTCAAAATCTCTGTCTTCTTCTTTCCCCCGACCCTGCCTTTCTTCTTCTTCACGGTAATGCAAATTTTGTGGAGATCTCTACGGATTCTTTCTTGTTTCATAACATTTCTTTCCTTTCCCTTCCTTCTATTTTTCTGTGTCTATGCCATTTTAATACATAAAGTCACTTTCTAAATTTGATTTTGATTGGTTAAAAGAGTAGAGCAAAACGAAGGAAAATGTGTCCATATCAATTCTTCAAGAATCATTTGGATCAGGTATGGTATTTAATGTTTATCAGCATCTTCTTCGATTTTATCTTCGTATTCTCTGCTGCATCCCTAAACGGCGTAGTTGTTCAAAAGATTCAACTCTAATTAATTTGTTATTGACTTGAATGTTGGGTTTTCTGTATAGCTGGAGATTGAAGAATTTCAGTTGACGGTATCATCGCCGCCGTCTCTGCCAACTGTGATGGAGATTTTTACGGTTTGAGAAATGCTCTGATGGTAAATGTGAACTTGGGAAAGAAGAGAAATCGTTGGACAGTCACAATTGTTTACAAGTTGCAGTTAACAGAAATGGTGGATATTCCGACGTGGACGAATAATTGATTTTTGGCTTAAAGCATGTGTATTTATATACATATTGCGTCGCATTTTACTCCTGTTTCGTAAATTTTGGATCTGTAATGTTAGAGTTAATTCGTGGTATTTTAATGTGTAAGAGTTATCCTGGATAATGTGGACGAAAGTATACGGTGAAACAGTAAGAAATAAAATTAAAAATTAGGATTGTGTACCGCCACAGATAGCGTGGGGCGCTACCTGTTGTCCAGTTTTCAAAACCTCAAAAATTTCCAGCGCCCCACGCTACCCTGGGCGCTGGGTGACGGAAAAGTATCCGACTTTGTCGTGACAAGGTTATTTCAACCCAAGGCATTCCCAACTCGTATAAAAGCAAGTCTAAACCTATTTAGGAGGGGGAGACGCCACTTGGAGAGAAAAATACACGAACGAAACACTCGGAGCAAGGATTCTTAGTTTTTCTTCATCTTCTCTTCCTTTAATCTCATAGTTTATTAGTTCTAGAATTTTAGGTGCTACATGAACATTGTAGTTTGAAGCTTAAATTTTTCTTATTATTTTATCATATTGATTTATTTATTCAATCTTGCGCTTAATAATTTGATTGCTTGATCACCAATTAAATACTATATACCAATCTAGGATTGAACTCGGGAGAGGGAATTCTTGATTACATATAAGATTGAGTAGAGCGAGATCTTGAACCTGAGTATCAGGAGCAGATTTGCGGTTAGGATTGTGATATACATAATCGCCTTGCTTGGTTATTATACAGGAATTATTAATGCGTTCTTGTTAATCCTAATTTCATTGGAATATAGGAGTTAGGTTAGCTTGAATAGGCGAGTAGGAATTCGAGAGAATACTAAGAGTAATATTAACCCTGCCAATCAATAAATCAGATAAATTAATCAGACAATTTAAGTGGAACACTCAACGGGATTATTAGCTAACCCATAGCTCTAAAATATTCTCTCTCATTGAATTTGCCTCTATATCGCCGACTTATTTCCTTTAATCTCTTAGTTTGTTACTCTAGATTAGTTTTAGTTAAATATTCATACTATAGAAAATCGCTTGAATAGATTAATTGTTTTAGTTTAATTTAGTAAATAGTTATTGATCACAAATCTTTGTGGGTACGATATATAGACTTATAATCCTATATTACTTGTACGACCACGTATACTTGCATGTACGTTTGGGAGAAATAAGTTTTTGGCGCCGATGCCTGAGACTTTGGATTTGACTATTTTACTAGCTTAGATTTTTGCTTTTGGTTTACTCAATTGTTTTTAGCTTAGTTTAATATTTTGTTATCTTTGTTGACATAGCATCTTGGAATGAGAATTGGTCGAATATTAGTTATACTTATTTTGGTGATCCCTGTCCATATTGTGGAGGACTACACTTGTGGCAAAATTGTAAATCTCAATATTATGAGTTGAATTTTTATAATGTGTGGTTGTCAAGGTGGACATTGGGATGGTTGTCCTAATTCTTTTTACCCTTCTCTGAGGATGTAGAACGCGATGCTCGTATTATGGACATTGTGAGACAAATAATTGAGCAAGATGAAAGGACTGTCTTAGCAATCAAAGTACTGCGGACTAGAGTGGAAGAATTAATGGCCAATTTTCAAGAAGAACCCCTCGACGAAGAGAGTGAATATCGACAAGAGGTAAAAGTTGAAGAAGTAGATATAATGAGCCAATTTTGGCTAGAGGAACAAGCTCAATAATGAAATTTCATGATTTTCTCCGTGATGGTCTTGCAAACATGGCAACACAGTTGATAGACGGAAGAACTAAGCTTAGGCATGAGATAGATCAATTTGGCTCAAATATCCATGACTTGCTGGCTCAATTGAATAAAAAGGTTGAGGCGTCTAATGCCCTACAAGCAGTTGTTCTAGATAACCGCCAACTAGTGGAGCAAAAAGAGAAATTCCAACTATTCGACCAAAATTTTGTTGATGATGCAAAGGTTGACGAAGTGTGCAAAAGTGAGGATGTTAAAAGTAAGCGATTTTAGAGTTGGAGCGCATCAAACCTCATTCTAACCATTTTTCAATATTGTGTTTGGTTGGTGACACGAGAATTGATCCATTCGAGCATATGAAGGAGTCAATGGATGAGAAACAAATTGCATATATTCTGAATTTTGCAATGCCAAAGAGTTAAAATGACACCCTTCACTTAAAAGTCAAGAATTGTTTACTTGGTTCTTTTGTATTTGTACCATTGTCCCAGGAACGTGACAGAAAAGTTGATGCAAAACTGCAGACGCAATTCATATCTTCAAAGTGGAAGAAAAAGTGATGAAAGTGGTAGCGTCGTGCCCCGATGTTTAATCAAGCGCTTGATGGAAGGCAACCCAACTCTATTTTTTCTTTTTACTTTTGTTTTTATTGTGTTATTTTTTTTTTTGTAGTGTTATGTTTGTATTTTTGTAGGAGTAAGAATATGGAGTCAAAGTCAGTAGGTGTGTGAAAAATCGAGCAGGTGATTGGAATTAAGTGTGGGTGCCCGCACAAAGGATCATCTACGGAGAAGTTTGAGTATCCCATGTACTGCTAATGCTTCGACCTTTGGCCTACCATGGAGTTTCTTTTACCTACTTTTTATTTATAGTGTGCATTGAGGACATTGTACAATATTAAGTGTGGGATAAGAAGATTGTCTGGGTGATTTTCTATGCTATCCTAGCTTAATTGTAGTATTCTTTCTTAGTGTAGTGATTTTGTAATTAAAAATAAAATAAAATAAAAACAAAAATTGAGAAAAGAAATAAAATCAGAAAAAGCTCGGACTTTTTCCGACGATGGATCTTTCAGACAATTTTCTTTAGGGATTAAAGTCCAAATAAAAAACACCAAAAAGATTTTTTTTAGGATAATTAGGTAGGATCCCTTGATTTTTTTTGGGTCCGATTTTTTTTCAAGGGTGTAGCTCGAACTGGGTACTTTATTTTTTTAGGAGTAGGTTAAGAAGAAACTGAGTTGGTCTGAGGTACCTATTGACGTGTTTGGTGCTGGCACATTAGGCTATGGCATGCGTTCTGTCTTCCCGTACATTTGAATTGAATTGTGATGCCCGAGTAAAATAAATAGCCTATTTTGTGACGCATTTTCTCAGTTGTTTGACTTGTATGCCATATAATGCAATATTGCTTAAAATTTCACAATTATATGTGCTTGCTTGACTTGAGAGTTGAACAGAACCGTCTCGATTGAGTCAAGTGTAATGTGTGTGTGAGAATTTGTGATTTTCTGTGCTAATCCTGTGTAATCTAAAACTTGCCCCGTGTGTTAATCGAAACGAAATAATTAAGTTGTGCTAGTCTATGAGACGACATATGCATTTATTGCTTGATCATAGATGTGTTTGTCACTTAAAAATAACATTTCTGTTGCTAGCCCTTTTAAGTCTATACACCTTTTCTTTGACACTCACATTACAAGTTGTATCCTTATTTTGTTCTTAATTTGACATTGTTGAACATTTACCTTCTAAGGCATTTAGTCGCTAAAAGAAGTAAGGTGAGATTGGGGAGTAGCTTTCTAGTGGAACCATGGAAGGGCCTTTAAGGTGCACTAAAGTTGTGAAAAAAGGTCACTAGCCAATGAACCTTAATGTATGGAGGGTGTGTAGAAAAGAAAAAAAAGAGAAAAAGAAGAAAAAAAATTGCAAGAAAGAAAAAGAACAGTTCAAATAATGTAGAAAAACACACACCTCCTAACCTTAGTAATTCGTGCTAGTGGGAATATAGATGTGCTTAATTGGGAAAAAAGATTATGTTGTATATGGTTTGTGGCGAGTGAATTGGTTGAGAAGAAGATATGCTTGATTTTTGAGTGTAGTGTATTAGAGTTCTTAGGAGGGTTAGTCACTATTCCTAAATCTATTCCACCAGTCCTTTAGCCTGCATTACAACCTTAAAGTCCTAATTGATCCTAGATTTGGCTAGCTTAGATTAGTAGAGATGTACACTATGGGCAAGCTTATGGTACGACTACGGGATGCACATGAATTCTTTGTGAGAGTGAGCGATTTTTTTGTTCAAATTGAGTGATGTCCTTAAATCATGTTCAAAGGCATACTTGAATGTTGATTGACTTGAATTGTTTATACTTAGGCATGTTTAAAACGGGAAGAATGTAAAATTTGTATGTGCATCCTTGATTGCCGGTGTCGATCATAGTCAAGGGTAGAGTGTATGTTGAAAAAGAAATTAAATTATTTTTCCCTAGTTAAGATGTGCGTGTTGGTGTGTAGTTGAGATTTCCATTGCTCGAGAGTGAGCAAGAGTCTAAGGACCCGTTTGGCCATAGATTTTGCCAAATTTTTTACAATTTTTATTTTGGCAAATACATGTTTGTTCATAAATTTTATTCATATTTTGGCCCAAATTTTTACTATTATATTTTTTAAATTTTTTTAAAAATTGCCCTAAACTTTTGTATTTTATAAAAGAGTCCATTATTTATTATTTTGTAACAATGCGTCTTCTTGGTCATTTGATAATGTATTATGTAGTTCATTATAAAAATAATAATTTTGTACCAAATTTATTTATGTTCGGGACTATAGTTTGTGATAATGATAATGAATGTTATTGACGAAGGTACTGTGGGTTATTTGTGATAGTTTTTAGAACTTCTGGGTATAAGTCATGTTTCATGTATTTTCCAAAAAAAAGGGTGAAACATGTTTTGAAAACTTATGTCCAAGCACATTTTCATATTCAAACCAAACTTTACCCAAATCAGATTTTTCAAAACAAATTTGGGAATCTATGGCCAAATGCTAGCTAAGTGTGGGGTGTTGATATTCGACTGTATGTATATTTATATGCATATTGCCTCGTATTTTACTCATGTTTTGTAAAATTCGGATGTGTAATGTTATAAATTGTGTAAATTCGTGGTATTTTTAATGTGTAGGAGTCATCCGAAGGCAATGTGAGACGAAAGTGCATGAGTTGAAGGAAAAAAAAATAAAATAAAAAATTGGTACAGTATAGCGCCACAGGTAGCGTGGGTCGCTGCCTGTGACTCAGTTTCCAGAACCTCAAAAATCCCAACGCCAAGGCTAGCGCCCCATGCTACCCTGGGCGCTGGTTGACGCGAAAGTATCCTACTTCGTCCGGGACAAGATTATTTCGACCCAAGACGCCCCCAACTCATACAAAAGCAAGTCTAAACCTGTTTTAGAGGGGGAGACACTACTTGGAGAGGAAAATACACACACGGAACACTCGGGAGCAAGGATTCTCAGATTTTCTTCATCTTCTCTTCCTTTAATCTCATAGTTGATTAGTTCTAGAGTTTTAAGTACTACATGAACATTGTAGTTTGAAGCTTAAATTATTCTTATTATTTTATCATATTGATTTATTTATTCAATCTTGCACTTAATTATTTGATTGCTTGATCACCAATTGAATACTATCTACGAATCTAGGATTGAACTCGGGAGAGGGAATTCAAGATTGCATATACGATTAAGTAGAGCGAGATCTTGATCCTGAGTATCGGGAACGAAATTGGGGTTAGAATAGGGATATACCTAATCGCCTTGCTTGGTTATTATACAGGAATTATTAATGCGTTAGGAATATAGGAGTTAGGTTAGCTTGAATAGGCGAGTAGGAATTCGGGAGAATACTACGAGTAATATTAACCCTGTCAATCAATAAACCAGCTAAATTAATTAGACAATTTAAGTGGAAGACTCAATGGGATTGTTAGTCAACCCATAGCTCTAGAATATTTTCTCTCATTGAATTCGCCTAATATTGCCTACTTATTTCCTTTAATCTCTTAGTTTGTTACTCTAGATTAGTTTTAGTTAAATATTCATACTATAGAAAATCGCTTGAATAGATTAATTGTTTTAGTTTAATTTAATAAATAGTTACTTATCACAAGTCCCTGTGGGTACGATATCTGGACTTACAATTCTATATTACTTATACGACTACGTATAGTTGCGTGTGCGTTTGAGAGCAACAATAATTCTGAAAAATTCTCAGTTTTATGGAGTTTCTGAAACCTGCAAAACAGTAAAACTCAAAACTTGAGATGATGAATGAAAGACGGCGGATTGCAAAAATAGCGTTACTTGTGGCCCAAAATTCTTTTCATTTTTTTGAAGTAATAGATGGGGAAGAGGGAAAGGTGACGAGGAGTGAGAAAGAATAGGTGAATGGTGGTGGAAAGTTGAGGAGGCAGGGGCAGGGTGTTTTTTTTTCCTTTTCAAAAACAAAGGCATCACGCGCTTAGAACCAGTGTGGCACTCACATTGTGCTATGCCAATAAGACGTGTCTAATTGGTACAGTTTGATTTGAGTTTAGGCATCAATAAGAATGAGACTTAGTTTAAGTGTCTAAATAAAAAAATCGAACAAGTTTAAAGGGCTACGTATATATTTGGCTATTTGTAAGAATTGGGATTTGAAGGGCGTTCATGATTCTATTTACTCTATTTTTACTTAAAATTGAATCTAATCAACTTAGCCAATTTGTTTAATATATAAACAAAACTATACCAAATATAACACCACTTTTATCGGCTTCTTAATTTTTTGATTTGATTTGATTTTTTTGCATATTTTCATAACATTAAATTGCTTCTGATTTATTTCGACTATCAAATTGATTTGATTCGATTATCAATATAATCGATTGGTCATATCAATTTATGTGATATTTATTTCGTGATTTACACTTAATTTTGCCGCATTAGCTTAATTGATATCACATAAGTATGATCGTCAAAGAAATTTATTATATATATTTTTTTACCAAGTAAAAATATTTAAATGAGAAAAATAAAGTCGAGATATCACCTTTAGAAATGGAGACATGTATGTATTACTCATTTTGCTTTTTATATACGACTGTGCTTAGTATACACTTAGGAGTCGTTTGGATGAGAAACAAGTTATCCCGATGATTAATTATTCCATCTTCTCATATGGATAAAAAATACTATAATTCCGAGATAACTAATCCGAAGATTAGTTATACTACGATTTTATCCCAACCAAATGGGTGATAAACTCATTTTAAATTTAAACAAGAAACTAATTATCCTTATCCCTCGTACCAAACGAGCCCGGTGTCTGGAATGCAGTAAAACATTTTTTCTATGTTTGGTTGGAAGCAATTTCCTTAAAAATCAATAAAATAACTTTCTTGATAAGGTGAAAAAACAATTCACAAGTGACATTCAATGCTAATAATTGTCTCCTATGATCCTATCCGCCCCTAACACCCCACAGTCTCACCCACCTAGCCCCTCACCCACCCCAACTTCGGCCCCTACCGCATCTCCCACCTTTCGACCATCTCCGCTCTTGTACTATTTGATGACTAGATTATATGTAAATACTTTTAAAATATACTTACCAAACATCAAAAGACAAATAAATAAACCTCTTATTTTTCAAAAAATTATTATTTAGAAGAATGTTTTCGTGCAAAATATTTTTTCTTTGTACCAAACACACTCCTACCAATTTTGGGAAAATGATATTGTATAGCCACTGTCAAAATATAGCCGACAAAATATATAGTTTTTGTATTATGTATATTATATACAAAAATTATATAAATATTATATAATTTTTTAAATACCGAATATAAAAAGTTTCTAGTGCGAGTTAAAAGTGATAATACTCCAAATCTCGTATATTAAAGGAACAAAACGAGTCACTCCAAGTATGTAACTGAAATTTGAAGTTGAAATTTCGCAAACTATTACCCACATATCTTGGTCGCTGGGATCTCTCAAGGACTTATCAAAGAATAGTTTGTTTGAATATTATATAATAATCTCCAAATTATATATTAAATTTTTTCCTTGTAATAAACATAATATTGGCGTTTGTAGTTTAAAGTTAATTTAGGTATTATTGTTGAACTTTAATCACTATGTTAATAGATTATTAAATATATTTTTCACACATTAAGGGAAACTAAATTTTACCGTTTGTAATATTAAAGTAACAAAATTATTTTTAAACTACTTTTTGTCACATCAAATTTACTAAATTTTACTCAATATATAGTAAAATCATAAAATTATTTTTATCACATTAAATTGAACTATATAGGAACTGTTTAGAAGACAGGGGCATAAGATGACAAGCTAGAACTGTTATGTTAGGACGACGGACACATCACCCAAGAAGCATCAGAGGAAATAACTCGAAAGATAATGCTCTCATACCTCTCTCTCTCTTTTAATTATTTTTAATTAAAGTATCAGAAAATCAAAAAGTTGTTGCTTTATTAAGGAATCAACGATAATCTTAAGTAAGAATTTCAAAAAATTAAAACTTACTTATATTATGTTAGTGCCTTGTTACATCACCTCTAAAAAGTAAATTATAATCAACCAGCTATACCTTTTCGGAATTTCAGCTATAATTAGGAAAGAGGTGCATGATCTAATTTTTCTTCTCTAAAATCAACGATGTATGAATTGCACAAATTATTCAAGTAGACCACTATATCACAATTCACAAACAAGAAATTCACAAAAGAGCACAGGCAAAATGTTAAAACAAATTAATACAACCCTCACAAATGTACATAACTTTGAGGGGTCGTTTGGTACGAACACAAGTAATGCAGGGATTGTAATGCTGGGATTATTTTTTATCAAGTGTTTGGTTCATTGTATTAAAAATTAATTATGCGATGTATAATCTAAATTTGTGTTTGATTTAAAACTATATACAATATTCTTTACAATTATACCCTTGATTTAGTAATTTTAAGTCTTATCCATGTATAGCTAATCCATGAATTAGTAATCCCTTACTTTCCTTGGTATTAGTTAATCCCTCATATGAGGTATAACTAATCCATGTATTAGGTAGGAGTAAATTGAATTGACCAACCAAACATGGTATTGGACGGATTAAATTTTTATACGGAAATTATTTTACTTAATACGGCCTACCAAACGACCCCCTTAAGGGCTAGTTTGATACCGTCCTCCTCTCTTTGAAAGAAGGGGCGCTTCCGGTTCTGTCGGTGCTTGAAACAATTTGAGGATAAAGAATAATTAATCTCAGCACCAAATTTAAGAGTATCTCAAGTTTGGTTGGTAAAAAAGTGTGGTATAATTAATCCCGAAATTAGTTATCCCGGAATTGTAGTGTTTTTTTATCCCCATGAAAAGGTGGAATAACTAATCCCGGAATAATTAATTCGGGGATAACATCTTTTCAACCAAACGACCCCTTACTAAGATTCCTGTTTTTCTCATATGACTGCCAACTTTGGCTTCGTGATCCCGTATTGTCATACCAGGAGTGATATCCTTACAGCTTCATTGACAACATTAACTTAGTTTTAGCCCCCAAAAAATACTAATACTCTCCATTTGAGCATAAATGAAAAAGGAAGTCACTTGAATGGGTAAAAAAACCATCTACTTGGTCGATATATCAGAAGATGGAGCAGCCTTGCTAGTGGCAGCAGATGAGGAACTTGTTGATCCTTCAGCTTCAACAAGTTTCCGGAGTCTATCTTGAAGGACTCGAACTCGATTCTCAGTTTTACGAAGCTTTCTCCATCTATAGGCAAACCAAAGCCCAAAGCCGCCATATACAACTATATATGAACCCCAAACATAGGGGTAAGTTTCTGCATTCTCTTTGATCTTCTGGTACTGTTGTTGTATCTTGTCTGCGCAATTAATATATGAGTAACTTTCCAACTGCTTGTCTGCTGCAGCTGGCCGTTGATTACCTTCACTTTTTTCCGGAGAACTCATTGCTGGTCCCTTGTTTACCGCCTGAATCAGTCCCGAGAAAGAGCAAACCACCACATAGATGTTTTTTCGTTTGGCTGAAGAAAAAGAGCATTACTTGGTTAGTTAGAGCAAGACATCATAAAATACTACAAATACCCGAAGATTATTTGGTCTTAACCCTCCCTAGAAGGCACACAATATTCTCCAATACTTGGTTACTTTGACGCTTTCACATTTGCAATTTGTTACGTTTATTACATAGTAGTAATACTTAGTACATGTTATGATGCAAACAATTTTTGGCCAACATCGATGAGGCATCTTAACCCCATACCCAAGATATGCTTCATCATATCTAGAAGGTTTCACCAGGATAATGCTAATCTCATGCTTTTTCTGTTTCACAATATCTATGATATTGTATATTATTAAAAATTTCTACATAATTTCAGAGAAAAACAAAAAAAGAGACCATGCCTCTGAGCACACTAGACTCTAACATCAAAACCCCAAATCATGAAAAAATGTCAAGATCTTGCTTTTTCAAAAAAGGTGCTTGGAAAGGCAAGGATAGAACTTCATAGTCCAAAGTAACAACTGATTTGGTCACTAATCGAGTAATGGAAAGTTAAATACAGGGCTTGAGTCATGTATCTTGTAAACCAAGACATCAAAGCCCAGGCCAACTAGCAGAAAAGTTCCAAAAGTTCAAAAGTGGTTACAGATTACCAACTGTCCATGAATTAAAAAATTTAATTTTTGAGTAATTAAGTTACCGTTACACAATAACGTTCTATGTTTGTCATGATAAATGAGAAATCCCGTGATCGGGCACATACTTTACATTCCTCCTTTTTTTTATTACGCAAATGTTGTTAGAAATTTTGAAATAGGTTTTAATTTTTTACTTTTTTTAGGTGTTTGGATTTGGTATTGTTCCAATCATCGTAAAAATCAAGAGGAGTTTACAACTTAAATTTGAAGTAGATTTGAGTTAATTTCAACTCTTGATTTTTCGAGTTTGTTAGTTGTTTGGATTGGGTGTTGTTCCAATCAATTGGAAACATCAAGAGGAGTTCAAAACTTAAATTTGAAGTGATTTGGAGTAGATTTGAACTAGGTTTGAGTTAAATTTCAGCAGAGAATCAAGGATGGAGAAGAAGTCAGCTGTAATATAATAGCGTATATGGGTGTATAAACACCACTTATACGCTATTATACATTTTTATACACCTTTATACAAGCCCCTGTAGACGAATTTCTTCCACGATTTTCAGTTGCAATTCTCGTTTAAAACCCGTCCAAATCTCCAATGGCTTCAAACCTCCCTGTACTATTTCTAACAAGTCTAAATAACACCAACTCCAAAATTTTCACAAAAATAATATTCGAAATTTAAACCTGCTAATTTAAGCTTGTTCAACAATGGTGGATTACCTTACAAATCTAATTTTCACTGCCCAAACAGATTTTGTTTGTTGAACTAATATTTGAGTTACAATTACTGATTCTAAGATTGGATTAGAAGCTTGAGCATTTAAAAAAAAAAATTGAATCGCAATTTCGAGAACCTATTTGGAGTTGGATATTGAATCTTAGCCTATTATTTTTGGACTACAACTTTGCAAGGTTAACTATAGGCCACCTAGTTGCAATGCATGTGTGAGTTGTATTTATGTGTAATTCTCTCACTTTTTTTTTTTTTTGATAATCCACAAATCCCTCGGGCCCGTGGCGCAAGGTCCGAAACTCGATAGATAATGGCACGCCCTCTACCCTTCTCCACTTAAATATCAAGCTTTTTCTGCGTTAGGGTTGTGCGCCTAATCCGCACATCATGCGCTACGCTCTTACTACTAGAACAAACCCCTGGGGCCAATGATCGACACTTTGACTAATATTTTGAAATGTAATTTTTTTCCATTTTATATACCAGAAAAATTGTGACTTAAAAGGTCAGCGGAGGAATAAAAAAAGACTTGCTTTTGATGCTCCGCTGTGCCGACCAGCAGCGGGATGCTACTTACGAGCTGGTCAGGGACTGGTCACTCTTTCGATGCCATGACTAAATCACATTTCAAATGATCTATAATTTACTTTTAAGACTACTCTAATATATATAGCTCCAAATGTTGGAGAAAAAACACCAAACAGATCGGGGCAGAGAGAGTTAGCTTCATCAAATTGGAGCTTTAATTCGTAAAATACCCAAATAAACTCTAAAACTTCGTGCTTTCTAACTACTAAAAGATAAAGCCAATATGATATGAAACTTTTAAAAATGCTTACCTTCAGCTGTAGTTATTTCTCTGCAAACAAACCTTGATCTTAAATGGCGTAAGGTTGGATGGGGTGGGAGCAAAGGGGAGTGGTAGTAGGGTTTAAAAACGGGAAGAATTAGAGCTGCAAATACTAGCACGGCGAATGAGAGCCTATTTTGCCTTCTTTGCCTTCTTTGCCTTTCGCCCTCTAAAGTATTGGATAAGTAAATTTTGGTGCGGTTAGTTTTGTCTTATTTTTTTTTCTTGGGAAAATTGCGTTTTTATAAAATAATTTGGAGAAAGATTATGTGTTTAGATTAAATTTGAGAAAACTCCATTGGTTACTTATTTCAAGAATAATGTTTTGGCTTGATTTTTTCGAAGCAAGTATGTTTTTGTAATCCAAATGGATTGCTGTTTTATGAAAAGAAAAATCTTAAATGGGAAAGGTTAGTTAAGTAAAAAACATTTATTCATATTCTTTTAAATGTTTTTGAATATTTGAGATTAGTTTATATGATCTTATACAAAGGAGAAGGATTGTTGTATTGTGTGGGTGACAAACGAAATCGTGATAAATTCTCTAAAAGTGAGCAAAATGAATGTAGAGAATGCATACAACTAATTCTCTCAGATAAATTTAGAATTAAAAATAATTGACTGATTGAGTAGTTGTTATATATTAGAATATGTCTATTTCAAAAAAAAAAAAAAAAGAGAAGGAAGAAAAATGAGTAAGTTATTATTTGGATCCGCTCAAGTAATATTTTTTGTTTTTTTCAAACAAAAAAATAAAAAAAAATTGAGAAGTAAATTTATAGGGCAATTAGGAAAAAAAATAAATAGCTGTGTAGTTGAAAGAATATAAATGTCTTGTCAGATTTGTTAATAATGATTCAGACGCTTTATAGAAGAATAGGTCCTTATGGTGTGTGAATAATATTTGTGAAGATGTTTGAAATCTTAGCCATAACTTAAATATGTGTCTATTGTGAATATAACTTAATATTTTAATACTTGTAGTCAAAAGTTGGTTAAATTTATTTTACCACTACTTACCGCTTGTTTGGATGGTTGTTATGTATCGTTTCATAATGTATTGTATAGTATTGTATTCTATTGTTTTAATGTATACAATATTTTGATAGATTGTATTGTTCTCCGTTATTTTATGATGTCACGCACCAACAATATGGAAAATAAACTTGTAATTCTATAAAGAAAAAGTAAGGTACAAGATAGAATTATTATATACAAAAGTAGGGTCAATAATGAAATAGGATTATTTAATTATATTGAAGAACAAGATGAGAGAAAAATAAATAAGAGAATGATGCTACCACACCAAATCGGTCGTTCCATAAAGTGACACTTTTCGTCGTTACATAACGACGGATTTAACGATACGATATAATAAAATTTAAGTAACAATCAAAATAAATATTGTATTTAAAGTAACAATATGACAGTATAACAGGTAATGTCACACCTCCTTTTTCCGAAAATAGGGAGTTTTTCCAATTAAAGTGACATTATTCGAAATGAGATTATTTATTTAATTAGAGTCGTCACTTGGAATAATTAGCATGGTGCTCCAAGTCACCGGTTTATTTTAAGATCTCAAATCGAGGAAAATTGACTCTATTTATGGTCCGCGAACACAGAAGATCGGATAAGGAATTCTGATAACCCGGGAGAAGGTGTGAGGCACTCCCGAGTTACGTCATTTTAGCACAGTCGCTTAACAATTAATATTTGGCTTAAGTATCTGAATTATTACGTGTTTTAGACCTTTTATGCATTAATGCTTCTATACCAATTTAATTATTTTAAATAATGGAATTTATTTAAACAAGTCGCAGTGTCGCGCACTTATTATTTTTGTACACATCGCAAATCACGCCACGTGAAACGTGCCCGTGATTCACAACATATTTATTTTATTATTATTTGAAGTTAGGTCAAGTCACGCGAACATGCACCTAAAATTGGGGTTCCGTATCATGACTATGCCACGGGAACCGTACCCATAGTCACGATGATTTATTATTCGGTACGCACCTAAAGCAACTAGCGATGTTCATGAATTATTTTCCCTAAAACTAGTTTAAGATTATTGTGAGGCCAAGTGTTTATGGAAATTAGTTGTGGAAGTAAAGAAGTAAATTAGCTATGGGAATGCACGCTAGCTTTGTTATTAGGGAAGATATGGGCCAATGGCATATTACACGAAGTGGGCCTGGCATATGACTTATTTGCCTCAATAATTCATTTATGAAATGGGCTCAAACTAACAGATCACACTGTTATAATCCCAATTCAATTTTCTGATTTCTTAAGACTAAACAGATGGCGCAACCAACGCAGATACTAACCAAACAGCCTACTAGTTAATAAAACAACTCAAAACAACTTAATCAAATTCATAGCAACTCTCAACTAGCTTCGTTTTCAGACTGAAGAATGAAACTAACATAAAACTTATAACAAAATGATGAATCTTAACAAATGACCAAATAAGCACAAAACAGACAAACTATACTGAGAAACTAGTCGATTCTCATAGAAAAATACAGAGTAGGCTAGAAGTGAAATTAACCAAATGCTCAGTTCTGAAACTTATGCAATACTAAAACAGTTCAATTCAAAATAAACGAGGAACTAACCAATTCTCAACTAAAAAAACTAATTAAACTTAACATCATTAGATAACCAACACAGCATTCCTAGCAGAAAGCAGGGATCGAATTAATTCAAGTCGGCATCATTCATAACACATGAGAGTAACAGAGATCAGGAATCGAGCAGATGTTCAAAGCTAAACAGGAACTCAATTGTTTAATCATTTACTAAAAAGCATTAAACAGAGAAGCTTCAAACTAACCTGGTCGAATCAAAGAAAAAGCTAGAATAAACCAAATAAAGGCAGATGCAAACTCGAACGGAGCTCAGCAATTCCAGAAACAGCGAAAACCAGCAGAAATCGAACGGCAATTTGAAACGGAATTCTCTTTAAAAACCCGAAAGTGTGGAATAAACACAGCAATAGAAGAATAATTTCAGAAATTGCTTTTGATTCTAATCTCCCTCTGTTTTTCGAGCCTTTTGTTCCAAATCTCAGAAATGGCCTTTGAATTTCAGAATCGATTTCATATGCTAGTCAGTGTTTCGAACGTGTGTGTGTGATTCAAGGTATGCCCGGGAGAATGAGTAGTGTGTTAGGGAATGAAAATGGGTATGTGTATTTTCAGAGAGGGTGGGCGGCTGACTTGAAAGGGCGAGGGATTAGGGTTTTTGGTGTGTGTGGAGTGGATATATTATTAGACCAATAGGGGAAGAGGTCGTTTTAGTAAGTGGCGAGAGGAACGACACCATTTAGTTCCTCTACGGCGTCGTTTTGAAGGACCGGAGCAGGTTGAGTTATGGACTGGGTCAGTGGTCAAGTGGGCGGGTAAACTTAATAAAGCTGGGCCCAAAATCGCCGACTAGTCCCATTTTGAACTCCACAGCCTAATCCTCTTTTCTTCTTCGTTTTGATAATTAGCCAACTAAAAACTAACCTAATATGTAAAGTTAAAATTGCAAAATTAACCTATTTACTGATTTATCTAATAATTAAGCTAGTTAAAGTGTAAATCAACAAATTTACCTAACTAGTTGAACCTAGGAGTATAGAAAATAAGAAAAATTAAAGCATTTTTGATTTTGGTATCTTCTAGAAATAAAATTATAAAATTCTGTAAAATATTTAAAGCTATTTTGAAATTGTTAAGAATAATTTTTATATCGAGCAAATAACAAGAAGGTGTTAGTGAAGTGAAAGTCTATTGGTTTGACACCCTTCCTATTTGGGTTGTCAATGCGAGATTTCCCCCCCTTTGCTTTGCATCTCTTGTTTGTCGAAAAAGGGAGAGGAAAAAGTTTAAAGGGACGTAAAGTGCAACTAAATAAGTTAAACGAGCTACTTGAAATGGCCATTTATGTAATTCCGCCTTCTTCAATCTTACAACGAATGCACTAAAGAAGGGAATTCAAAAAAGCGAGCGGCTTCAACTCAGCTACTCCTCACAGTTGTACACTCCCTTGAAACAGTTGTACACTCTCAATAAACGAGCTCCTCATCAGCAACAATGGACGTTCCGAAAGACCAGATGAGCACTCTATTGGATCACGGCTTGTTCTCTTCTGCTCAAATGCTTGTATTTCACTAACTAACCCTTAGGGTTTTTGAGATTTCACCTTTTCTCATTGTAAATTATTGTAATTTACTGCATAGGTGATCCTGATATTTCGTTTCTTTTGTGATTGACATTTAGGGATGTTTTCTTGTTTCGTCGTCTTCTGTAAGTATTGAAACAAGTCCACACCTCAAGGCTGAAAATTTGGTTTGTTTACTTTCTCCTTTTTTAAATAAATAAATTGGAATTTATTTTGTTTATTTACGAATTGATTTATCGATTGTTTGTAATCTGTTATGCAGGTGCTTCTCGGTGATGCTTTGTTTCGAGAGAAAGAGTACAAGAGAGCTATTGTAAGATAATTAAGTTATTTTGGACTTTAGATTGATCCTACATGTATTACAATTAATTATTGATAAAGGGTACAACTTCATTTGTATGGTACTAAAGGTTGATCAGATAGTTTTAGTTATTAAACTACTTAGTTCACTATTTTGCCAGCATGCATACAAGCAAGCATTGCACTGCCAAAGAATAATTCCTAAGCAAAATGCAACACCCATTAGAAGTGCACTGTCGGCACCAACCAGGTCATCATCGCCAAATTCTTTCAACATTTCAACAATTAATGAGAATGAGGTATCTTGGTGTATAACTAATTCTTGGAAATGTTGAACTCATAGAAACACTACTGAGGGTCTTTTGTTGGCTTTCCCGTTTCATATCATAATAGGTGAAGTTCAAGATTGCATCATCACATTGTGCACTCAATGAGAATAGAGCAGCTCTTCTTGAGGTCAGTATCTTTATGACTCTTCATTATCTTGAGTGGACATTGTTTTAAAATGTTTGGTGGACACCTATTTGTGATGAAAAAGGAATTATGTTTTTTTTCTCTTTAATTTCTTTCACTGATGCTACAGATTTTGTAATACAGTCTCTCAGCATAACTGAATATTGACATTTACTTTCACCTATGTGTTTATACATCTAATTTGGAGAAAAGTAGTTGCAAGCATTGAGTCTTTGTTCCCCGTTATGTCACAGATGGAAGGAATCCCAAGCAAAGCAAGAAATTTGCAGATGAATCTCATGATGGGAAAACTTTACCGAAGTTCTAGACATACTCGTGCAGCCGTTACATGCTATAAAGAGTGTTTAAGGTCTTTCATGTTTTGATTTTTTAAGACAATATTATTTGCCTATGATAGTGTATACGTATCTTCTTATTTTTTCTTCTATAGATGTTTTTCGTAGTTTCTCCTTCTTCTACTTTTTTATTCTTTGATATTACAAGAAGAGAAAAGAAAACAGTAAACCTTATTTGTTGCTCTTTCTCCTTGTAGGTAATTTTGCCTTTAGCCTTCTTTTTCCTTCTTTCTTCTGTCCTTGTTCAGTACCCTATCTTTTTATAGATTAAACTGCAGAAGGAGTGAACAATATGAAGTGTCACAGTCATTGGTTGCACTAGTAATACACCTCAGTCTTATCCATCCTACTGTTGTTGCTTTCTGTTATTCACAGGCATTGCCCTTACATCATTGAGGCTATCATAGCTTTGGCGGAGTTGGGTGTGGCAGCTAAGGATATTATTTCATTGTTTCCACAGGTTTGTCTTACCAGATATTCAGTATATATGGCTTTACGTCGTTTCTGTAAAAGAGATGTTAGAAAAAAACTTTGTTTACAGTAGACCGCGTGATTGTTAAAGGTTTGATGGTAACAAAAGTATTTTCAATAAGGATGTGTAGCAATGCATTTCATTTATTGTTAATTTGTTAACACCTATAGTTGCTCATCTGAAAATTTTACCTCTTATATCAAAATCCAAATGTGTAATTGGATCTTATTCATCCTTTTTGTCCCTCCTATATATTTATCTTCAAATTACGAAGATCCACGTGTTGGGTTTGTGACGAGCGCAAAACCGGTGTATAAAACTTAGGCTCGCTAGTCAAAGATAGTATAGTATTAAATCGTCTCCACAGGGATTGATTTAAATAAAGTTCTAATAAATTTCTGCTTAACACTATCCAGGAAAATAAACCTTTGATTTTTGTTATTATCAACTAATAGTAAAAAATAAGATTATCGATTGTAAGAAAATAATGGAACTTTAATGACCAAGTAGCAACGATTGAAATTCAAGGTGAGAAGTAAGGGTTGTGACAAGATATGTGATCAACTATTATTTTGGGTAATTCCGTACTAAGTTCACTCTTAGTTTCTGTTGACTCTTTCGATTTCAGCAGATGATTAGGCTAATCTTAGAATTCAAATTCTTCTTCTGAATGAATGAGAGTTCCATTAACCAACCTAATCAAAAATACAGTGAATGAATGATCTTTTGAAGAACGTTTCTCGACTATTCCTCCAAATTGGGTCAATTGATAACTCTCTTAGCTCTTCCGATTACTTATGAGAGACGTAAAATCAACCCAAACAATATAACACAATGCAAATTGTCTCTTTCGATTAAAGTAAAACCACAACTGACCTTGTAATTCAATTAATAACTCATTCAACAAATTCAGGCAACTAGCATAGGTAAACCTACTGTCACTAACCCTAAGAAAGATTACTCTATAGTGGAGAAGTTGTTTTTTGTCACAAGAGTATTAGAAGAACAAAAAGACATTACAATTCCCAAAATCAAACAAACTTCCGTATTGAATGAATTGGATGAAGTAATTTGAGTCTCCGTTGTTTCCTTGCCTTCTTCTCTCCAAAAGTTGCTTCCAAAATCTCTGATACCTTGTTTTGAGACGAGCTAGGCTTCATATAGGTCAAAAAGAGTCGCCTCCGAATTTACCAAAATAGACCTGGGTAAAGTTCCCGGAAATGGACGTGCGCGGCCGCGCACCTGGAGGTGTGACTGCGCATGTCTGGCAGAATACTGTGTCACTTGCGCGGTCATGTGCGCGCTGGGGTCTCTCATGCGCGGTCGCGCATCTGAGTTTCGCTCCTGCTCAACTCTTTTTTTCCCATTGAGTGCATTATTCGTCCGTTGATCCCCGAACACGATCCCGACAAAATCCCTTGGGTTTTTATTCAGACTTCAAAGCTCCAAATAACTTGAATTAGCTCCACAACATCTGCATACTCGGAATCGCTCCTACAAGGCATAAAACACACACTCGGTGCAAAACAATACTATTAAAAGCTCAAATACGAATAAAGTGCAGTGAATTAGAGTGCAATAAGTGACCAAAATACGCAACTATATCCTACCATCAGTTTGCCCATGCCATTGACAAGGCTTGAAGTTCTGAGAAGAATGTCTCTGCTTCAGTTCTTTGATCATAACTTTCATCTAATGTAGTTGTCATAAAATCAAGGCTATCTACTCCTAAGTTGAAGAGCCATTGCAGCCAGAGTCATCTACCCATCTGAGTTATGCTATTGCACATCATACCCCTGCTGCAGCATATTGTGAAACAATTACTTTTTTGCTTTAGTTGAAATTGAATAGGGGATAATTGGCTGATAATATAGGAACACCGTTTATACTACTTTGGAAGAAGGCAGTTCTCTTAGTTGTTTAAGGAAAAGAACATTTGATCACCTGAGTGTTAAAATATTTTTAGACACGCTAAGTGTCAACCATTAAAATAACTTTGGTGCTGTGTAAAAAAAATGTAAATGAGGAGCATAGAATGGAAGAATTATCATATTACTACGACAGGAATATACTTACTTTTGTTTTGTCTTGCTTTGGATGGATTGAAGAATTGGACTTGGAGAGTATTACCCCTCTGCTTTTACTTCACCTCCTCTCTTGTTTACTGTCCAAGGAGGAGGAAGATGACTTGTAGCGCTCCATTTTTGTTTCCACACCTCCAATCCCTGTGAGGTGCTCTTGCAAGAGTTAGGGACCCAGGGAGCTAATGATAAATGGTAATATGAAACCATGTAATTCTTTTATTATCTTGCTAGAAATTGTCATTCCATGAGGGTAATTCTTTTATTATCTTGCTAGGAACTCATGACATGTTTTGGAGCAATCGTAACACAATATTTTGCTTACTCTTGATATTGCAGACCCCAACTCGAGGTGCAAGGTCTACTTTTGATCATTTTGATTCAAGTCGTTGGTTACAGGTGAGTGAGCAATGACGTGATTTAACTTTATTTCACTAAATAGACTGAGCTGTCTCTGTTTAACCGATTAGATATTTTTATTTTGTGTATTGCCACAACTTGTTATTGGGTTGTGGAGTTTCGTGATAGAAATTCTTTGTATCAATTTTTTCCCCATACCAATCCCATCGCTAGTTCCTTTCCTGTTGTGCTAATGTGCGTGGAGGGATGCTGGAATCATTTCTCTTTTTTGTTTTCCAAAATACAAAATGAAAGCCAAATCAAACCAAATTGCTTTCTAGTCTAAACCCCACTGAAGAATGAGGGAAGTAATGACAACCTTAGGTTTTCATATCTCGTGTTTGCTATGTGGGGTAGGAGCCCATTGCTACTGCAACAACTCTATGTAGGAGAATGACATGGGTAACCGCAAATGCGCAATATCGGAAGATAGTTTGATTCATGGTAAGGATGACATCCTAATGTGACTTTGATAACCTAAGGAGACTTACTCATGAATTGGTAGATCAGGTGTGCCAGACTTGCCATGGTGACAACACATGAAAACTATAAACAGTAGGTTTGCCATGTGGTTGAGGAAAATGTGCTTATTGAGTCAAATATGAAATTAAGCATGTACAATGGAAAAGTTGCCTATCAATGTACATCAGAGTTTATAAAAGGAACCAAGAATGTGCCCAAGATGTCTGTTCCTTTCATATCTCTACTTATTGGAAAGATGTAGATGAAACACTATACAAAATTTAGATAGTGACAAAAGACCTTTACTTCTTCCACAAAATTTCCTTTTTCTGATAAAGAAGAAATCTTCTAGGGTCAGTTGGCTCAAGGTTCGAAACTCGATGGATAATGGGCTTGTCCCTCCATCCTCCACTTAAATATCAAGCTTTTATCTGCGGCAGTATTTGAACCCTGAAGCTCTTCAACAAAAATATCCTATCACACATGTGTAAAAAAGTTTACAATTTTTTCGATAGGCATATTAAAAAAAATTACAATTTCAATTCCGAAATGGTCTACACACAAAAATTATAATAGCTGATAAGGTGGCTCTTTTACACCAAGTGATGCATGGAAATTTGACAATAAAATTAAAGAATTAAGCGACTTCAATTTGAAAGTTTAAGGAAAATAACCATATTTCAATTAGGGGAGGTACACGGCCTTATGATAAGGGATGGTCAGGGAAAGGAGTGAAATGTGGAAAGTGGTAAAATCTAAGATTCTTTATTTGATTGGATTTGGTTTCCCAACTTGTGCCATTTTAATTACCAACTTTTTGGTTCAAACACCTTGTGGTCTTGCAATTATCTTTTAGTATTTAAACTTATCAACTATAAGTGCCAACTCGCATGCACCTAAATTGGTATAATTATTTAAGATCTCGTCGGATGGTTATCTGCCAATGTTCACTTTATTCCAGTCTTTTAAGCATATAATTTTCATCTATAACATGTCTAATGTTCATATTATTCTTGTCCTCCTGTGCAGCGTTATGTTGAAGCCCAATGTTGCATTGCTTCAAATGATTATAAAGGTGACAATCTTTTCCTAATTTAAAATGTGCCGGTTTGACTATTTTAGCTTATATTTGCAGTATTACTTTGACCTTTGATACAATACTTCTGAATACTGAAGATGCCACAACAATTTGTCAAACCATCACTCTATTCACTTTTATTAAAGGTACAAGATGAAGCCCCAAATCATTGTGCGACCAGCGAGCAATTTTCTCTACTCTTCAATACTTCTAAAATATTCTGCTGTAAGAGAAACAGTATGGTATTCGTAGCATGTTGAAGAAAATTCAAAATATTAAAACAGTTACAAATGAGAAAATTTCTGTTCTTATTTTAATAGAGAGAGAATGTTAAGGTTAGGTGTTAATTTGTAAAACCAAATGTATATAATTGAGTGTCGCTAGATTCATTCAAATTAGATGGATTGTTGCATCGCTTTCATACTTAAATTTCAAAATAAAATCTGACAAGATACTAAATGTGATAGTGTAGAAATTATATTGTGGAAAATCTGAAGCTATACTACAATGGGGAATTGTTACAGTGAAATAACTGACCAAACAATTTATTGGTTTTGTCAGCTTGCACTCCTTGGTCTTTGTTACTTTAATGTTATACGTCCTTGTATCTCGTTGACTCGATCTACTTGTTTATACATGTTTATGTTCTAACTGTATTAACTCTAACTAATAATTAGTAATATTGCCTTATACCTTGTATGACACGTACCATTTACTTTTGACCAAACTTAGCAAATGTTCTCAGTATTTTGAGCATTTTAACATTTGCCCTCTAAAGAAAGTTATTCCTAAGACTTGATTGATTTTGCTATTAAAATAAATAAAAAATGTTACGAAGCTAATCTTATTAATTAAAATATTAAGAATTAATAAGATATAAGGTATCAAATTTGTGGGAGTAATCTAAAAATTGCTGATGGCAGCTAACTGAATTTCTGATTTTCAAATTAATAAGATACATGCTATGCTAAGAAATGAAATTGATCAAACTAAAGACTAAACGCTAAAATTGTAGATGACCTGATCATTAATTGTTCAGTATTTATAAATTATCCTTCCCCTTCTCTTTTGTCACTAAAGTTGGTTTGATTTTCCAGAAAACTATGGGGAAAACTGATATCTATGAGATATATGAAGATGAATGTTATGGCGGTTATAGAAAATGTAAGAGCAGGAGTCTTGCTAATATTCACACCTGAATAGTCTAACTTCAGGGGATCCCCTCCTGCTCAGTGACTCACTGTAAATAATTAGCAAATGAAAACAGGTTCATTGGGTCCTCTGTCCCCTAAATTTTGTAAATCTGCTGTTACTTTTCTTTTTCTAATAGCACAAAAAGAAACACATAACACATATACCACTTGTATACTGGGAGATTTCCCACAACAATAATACTGTGTTATCTTATCAAAAAAGTTTGTTTGTCTTTGAATGGGGAAACAGGGAAAAAGTGCTACCAAAATGTCCTTTAAAAAGCCAAAAATTCGTTTCTACATGATGTTAATTTTTGTTTTATTGATCTTATTCTGCAGGTGGCCTGGAAATTTTTGCAGAGCTTCTGCGACGATTTCCTTGTAACATACATATACTGCTTGAAATGGCTAAGGTTAGGGAAGAATGACTATATGGAAAATCATTATTGCAAATATGCGTCAAATAGTACAATGTTCCTTTTATTTATATTTCCTTTTTACCATGTGTTTGGCAGTAGGACAAATGGACAACACAATGATCATGATTAACATGTCAGAGGTTCATGGTTGTATCATTTGAAATATAACAGGGTTATGTGAAAGTAGTTGTTCCTTTTCTTTCTTGTGGATCAAATATTCTCTATACTGGTTATCTCCTTTACTGGTGTCAGATTCATGTAGACAGGTGGATATAGTGAAGTATCACATACCTTGCATTATCTTTCCATGTTTTAGATTTGTCTGGTATAATCATTTACACATTTGCCCTGCTTTCAAGGGAATTCCTTGATGGTAATGAATGTTCTAAATTACCCAGAAAAAATCCGGCATGAAAATTTTATATTTTTCTTCACATTCCAACTTTTGGACTGTAGAGAACTACTTTTCGTATTTGTTTCTTTTCATGGATGGTCGAATGCTCGTTTATGGAATAATCCGGATAAATTTCTTAGGATGAAGATAGTTTTTATCCTAAACACTTAAAGGACGCAGAGTTTAGCTTTTTCTCTGGCAACTTTGTTCTGAAATAAGCAAAATGTTATCCTTATCTCTGTCTCATATTCAAATTTCTGAAGGTTGAAGCCATCATTGGAAAAACTGAAGAAGCTATAACGGATTTTGAGAAGGTAAAACGAGTGCTACATCTTGATGTGATATTTTATCATTTCTAAATGTGTACTACATATAACATTGTATGGTCTCTACAGGTTCAATCCATTGATCCGTATGTTATTACTTATATGGACGAGTATGCTATGCTCTTAAAGCAGAAATCTGATTATTCGAAGTTGAATAAATTAGTACATGATTTGCTAAACATAGACCCGACCAGGCCTGAGGTTTTTGTGGCCTTGTCTGTCTTATGGGAAAGGAAAGACGAGAGAGGGGCTTTATCTTATGCTGAGAAGGTTAGTGTTGTTTAGTTTTAGTTTTTGTGATTGTTGTTGATGAAGCAAGCATAAACTAGTGATAATGTTGCTTTTTTGCAACCAGAGCATCCGCATTGATGAGAGGCATATACCAGGTTATATAATGAAGGTGCGCTTAGATTTGTTCTT
This sequence comes from Nicotiana obtusifolia, assembly GCA_002018475.1. Taxonomy (NCBI): domain Eukaryota; kingdom Viridiplantae; phylum Streptophyta; class Magnoliopsida; order Solanales; family Solanaceae; genus Nicotiana; species Nicotiana obtusifolia. The sequence goes on from MCJB01030670.1 coordinate 57,988, forward strand.
GTGTGTAATGGAATACTTTTCAATGCCACATAGTTAGATTATTCTTTGTTTTGGCCAACATCTAGGGAAATTTATTCTTCTCGATGAATCGACCTGAAGCTGCTGTGGTTGCCTTTAGAGGAGCTCAAGAGTTGAGACCTGATCTTCGTTCTTATCAAGGTTTGTTTCAAAGGAGGGTGAAGTTTGATTGTATAGGTTGCTTGCCTTCTGCTTCTTTGAATGACGCCTTTGTGTTATTCCATTCCTTTTCTTAATGAGTTTCTCTCAAATACATAGGTTTAGTACGCTCTTATTTAGCAATTTCAAAGATAAAGGAGGCACTGCATGCTGCAAGGGAGGCAATGAAGGCCATGCCACAGTCAGCAAAAGCTCTAAAATTGGTGGGTGACGTACATGCTAGTAATACTAGTGGGAGGGAAAAGGTATAATTGAGATGTCCTTCTTTCTTACCTTTTGATTTTTGAATTGAGTTCTCAGAGTTAGGTGGTTTATTTGATATTCCATATTAGCTTTTTGTAAGAGAATCATAAAGGTTTTGGTGAAATTTAAAACTAACAGAGGTAGTACAGGATTCCTACTTGCATATTATTTGTTGCAAAATTTTAAAGATGTATTTATATACTGGTTCTTTCAAATTGAATGTTTTATATGATTTGACAAGATTGTTAAGGTGAGAGCTGGGAACATGCTTTTCTGATACACCTGAATTATTAAAGTGTCTAGTTTAAATTTCAAAAATATATTTAAATAACTAGTTTACGTACAGCCTGTTGCACATGGCTGTAATGGGATGAAAAATAAATATTTTCTTATAATTTTTGTAAAAAGTCTTTGATTACAGAAACGTCAAAAAAAAAAAAAACTTTCAGCTATCTTCTAATTTACATATTTTTCAAAAATCTGCGAGGTTCATGTTTGTATAGATGATTGGGTGGCTTTGTATCTCTACGTTTGGTATACCTTTTGTATATGGGGTTTTTCCCCCACAATATTAATAAAATATTACCTTACGGAAAGAAACATAACAATATAGGTGTATATCTGCGTAGCACATTATTTCTTTTTCGTTCTTGAAATTTTAAGTACCAACTCTTGTCACAGGCGAAGAAGTTCTATGAATCTGCACTAAGGCTGGAACCTGGTTATCTTGGAGCAGCGCTAGCCTTGGCAGAACTGCATGTCATTGAAGGTCGAACTGTAGATGCTGTTACTCTCCTTGAGCGATATCTCAAGGATTGGGCTGATGACTCATTGCATGTTAAGCTTGCCCAAGTATTTGCTGCTACAAATATGCCGCAAGATGCCTTGTCACACTACCAGGCAGCACTGAGGTAGTCCTACTTTTCCTTGAATTCTCTTGCTCGATTTTAAAGCATTAGGTGTGTTAGATAATTAATCTCACGTCAGCCCTTTAACTTATCTGTGCTTTAAATTCTAGAAGGTAAAAGAAATGAGAAGCAGTTTGCATAAAAGTGACATAATTCCAATTACTAAAAATGATTTTTTGCTCTGCCTGTCAGGATAAATCCCCAAAATGAAGCTGCAAAGAAAGGGTTGGAGCGCCTGGAGAAGCAGCTCAAGGTTTTGTTTCCTGTTCAACGTGAAATCATTTCCTTTATATGCTTGTCTTAAATCCGAACATATGGCCCCCAGCTTTGGTCTAGGGGTAAGAGTGCATCCTGTGTCGTGTGGGTTAGGGCACTTCACGGGTTCGAACCTTGCCGCAGATGAAAGCCTAGTATTTAAGTGGAGAAGAATTTCGAATCATGCCACACTGGCGCTCGGAAATTTCTCGGTTATCGAAAAGAATCTTATGAGATATGTTTTCTGCTAAACTTTGCTAGTAATTCTCCATCCATCATGGGACGCCCAAATTCTTTTAGGCCTTGGCATTTATTTACTTTTGTTTGCTTGATGTCATGCATATATTGAGTGTATTTACGCTAGCCCTTCATTAGACAGTTTTTTTTGTTTCCACTGTTTGCTTAAATGAACCTAATCCATCTTCCGCAGGGAGTAGATCCTGATGCTCCTGAAGAAGATGAAGAGAATGATGTCGAGGATGCTGATGCAGACCAGGAAGAGGCTGAGCTTTTATGATGAAGAACGGAAACATATTTTAAGCTCCTCTTGTTCTGCTGCATGTTTAGGAGAACTGGTTCAGTTGGCAGGCATCTGATATAGAAACAGCAGAAATCCACTTCATGAGGAGCAGATTCTTTGTGGCCTTTCCAAGAGCTTAATAAGGAAGGTACTTGTTGCGGCTACCTCGTGTTCTACACTACAAATTCAAGACTGTTCAGCTACATAGGCTCTCTTCCTTTCATCATATCATGGCTGCCCATATGTTGTAATCTATTGTAGTCCTTTTGTCCTATCCTCAATGTAAATTAATTTACCCTATGGAATGTTGTACCGATAATTTTGCAGAACTCCAAAGCTTTTCAACAAATTATTTGATGTAAAACTCCGCCTACGTGAGCTTTCAAAGCATATTTATTTCCAACAGCAAATAAACGAGAAAGGTTGTAGTAGGTTAATATCCGACGAAAAATAGTCTAATTATGATGTTTCTTCGGAATACCAAAGTGGATCCGGAAACTAATTTGGGACTGGGAATTGATGGATATATCCACTTGATATAAATTATAAAAACATTATCTCTGGTCGTGTATAAAACGTTGCTGCAGTTCACCTAAAAGGTTAAAAATAAACATTGAGAGATTGCTTGGAGTGTCCAGACCACAAAATAGTGATGATATTGCGAATGGATTACTCGACCACATGGCAACGTCCTGGACTCCTGGACTAGTAAAACGGTCTTTTTGACATATTTGTTCAAGAACTTGATACGCAATATTACAGGATTTGCAGCAAACATACAACATTGTGATTTGAAGATGGTCTAACAAAATCTTTATGGTTCATCAGGTGAACTATGTCGGAGGCAGCAGTCTGGGAAGTTGGTGTTTAGTTCTTCCAAGAACGAGCCAATATTGATAACATAATCCTATCAGAACTAATATACAAACTATCATGGTATATTCTAAATGTGGAATGGTTTCCGAGGTGTAGGAGATCGATTCTCCAGTGACTGCAATCTTTGTTTTAAATGAAAAACTTCAACCTGCAGAAGGAAAGGATATTCCCTGATTAATTACAATGTCAAGGTTTGTAAGGCAACCTCTTGGAGTAAGACGAACTGAACAGCCAAGAAAGCAACATCAAGCAAAAAAACAATTGAATCTCTCCGATATCTGCTTACGATGTAATTGTGATAAGTCACATGATTAGAAGAAAGCTAATAATTTCGAAGTTGTCATCCAAGATGGTCATGTGGCCAAAGTACGCAGAGAGCAATTATACATACGGAAAAAACCAATTGCAGTTTGAGTGGTAAATCTCAATTAAAGCAGTTGTATCCTAAAGGTGTAAAGTTGATCTTCACCAGGTCATTCCGCATCCCTTTCCCCTTACCCAATCATCCCCCCACCCCCAAAAGAAGAACTAAATGATAAATAGTTAATTTGCTTATGCTTCCTCTATCGTCTAGTCTTAGGTTTGTGATCATACCTGCAACTGGAAAGCTCTTGCTCTTTCTCCAGCAAGGACTCCCCTTGTTGTATGCAGTTCCTGCGTCCAATGTGTAGACATTAAACTTAGTAAGAGTGGGCTGAAAAGTTTGGCTCAGACATGCTAGGAATGGATAAACCAAAGAAACTGCTTTCTATACCTTCTGTGTATCATCCAGAACTGCCTTGAGGAAAGCCACATCATGCTCAAGCCTGACATTATCGGAGTGGACAATGTTGGATAAGCTATTAGCCTCTTCCTGAGCCAATTCAACACTAGCTAGCTTTTCTTTAAGCAACTCCACCTCCTTTACAGAGTCACCCATCCTTTTCTCCACGTCCTGTTTACTCTTCAGAGCAGAAGATAAATTTTTCTCTGCTGCTTCACGGTTAGCCAATGCAGCTGCCAGCTGTACATAGGCTCTCTTCCTTTCATCATATCATGGCTGCCCATATGTTGTAATCTATTGTAGTCCTTTTGTCCTATCCTCAATGTAAATTAATTTACCCTATGGAATGTTGTACCGATAATTTTGCAGAACTCCAAAGCTTTTCAACAAATTATTTGATGTAAAACTCCGCCTACGTGAGCTTTCAAAGCATATTTATTTCCAACAGCAAATAAACGAGAAAGGTTGTAGTAGGTTAATATCCGACGAAAAATAGTCTAATTATGATGTTTCTTCGGAATACCAAAGTGGATCCGGAAACTAATTTGGGACTGGGAATTGATGGATATATCCACTTGATATAAATTATAAAAACATTATCTCTGGTCGTGTATAAAACGTTGCTGCAGTTCACCTAAAAGGTTAAAAATAAACATTGAGAGATTGCTTGGAGTGTCCAGACCACAAAATAGTGATGATATTGCGAATGGATTACTCGACCACATGGCAACGTCCTGGACTCCTGGACTAGTAAAACGGTCTTTTTGACATATTTGTTCAAGAACTTGATACGCAATATTACAGGATTTGCAGCAAACATACAACATTGTGATTTGAAGATGGTCTAACAAAATCTTTATGGTTCATCAGGTGAACTATGTCGGAGGCAGCAGTCTGGGAAGTTGGTGTTTAGTTCTTCCAAGAACGAGCCAATATTGATAACATAATCCTATCAGAACTAATATACAAACTATCATGGTATATTCTAAATGTGGAATGGTTTCCGAGGTGTAGGAGATCGATTCTCCAGTGACTGCAATCTTTGTTTTAAATGAAAAACTTCAACCTGCAGAAGGAAAGGATATTCCCTGATTAATTACAATGTCAAGGTTTGTAAGGCAACCTCTTGGAGTAAGACGAACTGAACAGCCAAGAAAGCAACATCAAGCAAAAAAACAATTGAATCTCTCCGATATCTGCTTACGATGTAATTGTGATAAGTCACATGATTAGAAGAAAGCTAATAATTTCGAAGTTGTCATCCAAGATGGTCATGTGGCCAAAGTACGCAGAGAGCAATTATACATACGGAAAAAACCAATTGCAGTTTGAGTGGTAAATCTCAATTAAAGCAGTTGTATCCTAAAGGTGTAAAGTTGATCTTCACCAGGTCATTCCGCATCCCTTTCCCCTTACCCAATCATCCCCCCACCCCCAAAAGAAGAACTAAATGATAAATAGTTAATTTGCTTATGCTTCCTCTATCGTCTAGTCTTAGGTTTGTGATCATACCTGCAACTGGAAAGCTCTTGCTCTTTCTCCAGCAAGGACTCCCCTTGTTGTATGCAGTTCCTGCGTCCAATGTGTAGACATTAAACTTAGTAAGAGTGGGCTGAAAAGTTTGGCTCAGACATGCTAGGAATGGATAAACCAAAGAAACTGCTTTCTATACCTTCTGTGTATCATCCAGAACTGCCTTGAGGAAAGCCACATCATGCTCAAGCCTGACATTATCGGAGTGGACAATGTTGGATAAGCTATTAGCCTCTTCCTGAGCCAATTCAACACTAGCTAGCTTTTCTTTAAGCAACTCCACCTCCTTTACAGAGTCACCCATCCTTTTCTCCACGTCCTGTTTACTCTTCAGAGCAGAAGATAAATTTTTCTCTGCTGCTTCACGGTTAGCCAATGCAGCTGCCAGCTGTCCTTCTAGAATTTCGTTCTTTCTCATTAGGGCAGAAAGTTTTGCTTCATACTGCTGACAAGCACCCGATGAAGCTGTTAATCCAGCTTTATAATCACTTTCTTGGAAGACAAAATCATCAGTGTCTTGAAAAAAGTTTCCACTTGCTTGTCTGTAATGATTAGGCAAATGTCCAGCTTCAGTAATAGTAGACATCTCCTCTGTAACAATTTTTCCTCCACTGCTGCTTGTTTTGATTCCTATGTCAAGTTGTTTAGCTCCTTGTTCCTTCGATTGAAGATGAATGAAGCATCAGTTTTGAAAAACACGATGTCAAGTAAACTTCAGAACATCACTTGATTTAAAAATACAAATCTCTCATTTTCGTATCGTATAGCCCACTTAATTTAAAAAATTACTAGCAGCAAAATCTCCTGAATTAAAAACACCTCGCAAGTGAAATTTCAATGTTCAACAGATAACATATTGCCATCACGAGAGAGCTAGGATATTCAGAGACTTCGGACCAAATTGACCAAAAAGTCCAAATTCTTTCCTATCTAATTCAACCACCAAATCATCTCAATCCTAACCAGTATCCTATTTCACAACCCTGTCCATAGAAAATCCAAATAAAGAACACTTCGTTGGATAGGTCATATATACCCATCGATCTACTCAGGGCCATGAGATTGTGAAGAGTGAAATACCAGAATAGTTGCTTTAGTTTACCTGTGAAGGACTTTCATCACCTGAAGTCTTAGGTATCTTTGCACCGACGTCTTCATCATTGGAAAATTGCTTGCGAAGTGAGACATTACCAGACACAGAACTAGGATCAACGAGTAAAGACTCTGACAATGATTTTCTGCCAGAGCCATGATGCTCAACCGCAGAGGCTAAATTCTGTCTCGCTATAGAATCCACATGAGAGGTAGAAGTACCATTAATTGGCTGAGAAGCAGACCCTGTAGTTGCCAAACGATTCCCAGATAGCAAGTTCCCAGCAGCTTTACTTAAACTTGATCTGCGACCCATTGACAATTCATTTCTTTCCATAATGAGTACCTCAACCTGAAAAAGAATGATTAGATGAGGCAAAGCAAATACTTTGTATATGAGAAATTTGATTCTACGAATATAATTATGTCAACGCTAGCTAAAAGATTATTATAATGCAAAAGTTCTGGTTTCCATGTCACCTCATTTGATGGATCTTTCTTGAAACCACCAAAAGCCACAAGAAAATCCCTTTCTTTATGCTGCACAAGGACGAGGCTGAATCCCTGGCATTCATACAAATGTTAAAAATATAGTTACACGTACCATCATGCAGCACAACCTAGAGCAAGAGCAATAATTTTGTTAAAGTACAGGTTCGACCACCTGATCGTAGGTGCACTGTTTAATATAGCACACGATGAAGACCTTAACAACCCTTTTGCTTTAGAAAAGTTTTACATAAACAATAAAAATTGCCCTTTGGTTAAAATATTTAACTTACTTTGAAAGCAAACCGTTTGTTTTTGCTAATAATTTAACAAAACCAACCAAGATATTCTCCTAATTTTTTTTTGAAACACTAACCCAAAGTCCAAACACATATTTCCAAAACTTAGACAAAAACATAATTGGGATTGTAGTTAGTCAGAGGGGGCTACATACTGAAGGCAGCGGGTG
>MCJB01030670.1:65335-125371 GCA_002018475.1 Nicotiana obtusifolia
GGGGGGGGGGGGGCACCCACAGCTGTCAACTCGAGGTGTATATATAGTTGAAAAGTTAAGGAAAATACAGATTTATACTTAATCCGAACCCATTGTAAAAGAAAAGTAGTGAATGCAGTGATTTTCACACATTTTGATCCACCCATGAGTCCAGTGGTTGCAGCTCCAGACTGCACCACTTACGTGCAGGTTCCAATCCCTCTAGAGGCCCTTCCTTCTTCTGTCTTATCCTGCCCCCCTCTTCTATCTTCTTTTGCCCATAGCCTATGGACTACTTGCGAAAAACTAGGAACTTGAGTGCTATAAAAATGGTACTTCCTTTTCTATGAATACAAGAAAACAACCTTTTTTGATGAAAAGTACAAGAAAATATGTAAGTTAGCTAGTTACATATTCAATTATATTTGATACAAATTCTAATGATTGTACTTTCACATGCAATGACAAAGCATGGCAAGATCTTTTCGCTAAGGTTCGCAACCAGGGGCGAAGCTACGTAGTTCCAAGAGTGGTCAACTGACCACCCTTCATCGACAAATTACACAGTATATATAGGTAAAATATTAGATTTTAGTGGTATATAATATATATTGAACACCCTTTATCAGATATTCTTTTTACTTCTTTCAAATTTGAACACCCTGGATGAAATTCCTTGTTTCGCCACTGTTCGCAACATAACAAAATACTTGAGAATTTAAAAAACATTATGAGTTGATTGACGTGAAAAATCCAAACACAGCAACAGAGGGCAAGAACATACTGTGAGTTGACTGACATAAAAGTTCATAGGCATAATGTCAAAAGGCAGAAGCATGTATTAAGATTGTGAGACAGTGAAAACTGGAATGGACCTTGTTAGTTGTGATAGAAGATGCTGGTGAAGCAACAGCAACAGACCATTCAAGTTTTAGAACATCAAATATTAGAGTCTCAGCATGTCCTGAAGGAACGAAGTATAGTTAAGTAACAAGAATGGAAACAAAGGCAAGAAGGAGAAACATAAATTGAAAATTTCAGAAAGCTTAAGTAGGAAATAGTAAATGCATTTCTTTATTGAGAGTATATCCTAGAATCAAAAGGTGATGAAGCAGAAAGCTGCAGTTATTAGCTATTAAGACATTGCTGCAGTTATTAGCTATTAAGACATACTTCTTTTCCTGCTACCACCCCCAGCAATATACCATTTAGTTCCACAGAGCACTCCACAAGAACCAGCTCTAGGTGAAGGATGGAATCCCCGTATTTTAATTCTTGACCATGCCATCTGAGATGAAAATGAAAATCTAGCATTAGAATGTTGCATACAAAAGCAATATGCATTCATTCAGGGAAAGAACAGCTGAAGATTTTATTCCACAAACCGTCTCAAAATCAAGCGTGCACAGGTCATTTAATGTCCTAGACTTTGATGATCCACCGAAAATCAGGAGCAATTTATCATCATAGAGGGCAGCCACATGGTTTGATCTTGGAGATGGACCTGTTCCCCTACATGCATGTGCTATTAATCAAGAAATAGACCAGATAATGCCACCATTTTGTAGAGTTAATGGTCCAAGGAACAGGAACATTAGTAATGATATGAATGATATATCCTTTAGCAACTCACGTGCAATGAAGCGGCAGCCATGTCAAGGATTTAAGATCAAACATGTGTAGATCATTTAGCTTCCTCCTCTTTGCATCTTCACCCCCAAATAAAATCAAAACTGAGCTTGCTCTAAGAACACTATGACCACTACGCGCAACCTGTCCATTGATTTGACCAGTTAAAAAAAAAATAGAGAAGTTGCATTGCAGGTATCCACAACAAACTGAAGTGAAATCTTTACCATTTTCCTACCATTTCCTTTTACCTTTAAGAGTAAGACAATTACCTCATGTAAAGGAGAAAGATTATAGAAGTCTACTTCACTGGACTTAGTGAGACGTGGTGCAGAAATAACTATTGCACTTTCTTTTTGATAATGGATACAGTGGAGTCTGCTTTAATCGTGTTAGGTATTAAGCTGAGCTGAGCTATCAGTGCTATGAAGTGAATATCACAAAGTAGAAAAGAATTTGCACAATCAGATTGCATAAGAGGACATGAAACTTTACCGGAACATCTCCTTTAGCTTCCAGAAGTGACCAGCATTCAGTTTCAGTGTCAAATGCCCAGACTACAAAAGACAATTTCAAAAGAAGTATATTCTGAAAATCACTGTTGGAATAAATACAAACACCGTAAAATTATAAGAAAATGAACCTGAGACTTTGTCACTTGCAGGGTCAGTTTTCCCTCCAACCATAAGAATCTTTTTTCCCCATTGAACCTGGGAAAAAACAGATAAAGCTTCTGATGAATAGTACTCCAACATGACATCCGTAGCATCATAAAAGGATACATCAATGAGATTAACAATAATATTGCATTATAACATCAGAACAGCAAACATCAGCCCTACCATAAAAGTAAAACATGTATTCAAGTACTAGTATCAAATATTGTTGTGATCAGACATTTCAGACTATATTCATGTAGATGTTCTCCAAACACCCAATACACTCCCTCTTCCATTTTGTTTGCCCTGCTAGCTCTCTTAAGTTATTTCAAAAATGATTTCTTTCCTAAAATGTAAAATCTACAATTTACACACCCTCTGCATCATCCGATTATAATAATTATTCCTTTTAGAAAGTGGTAGTGGGGCCAGCTTAGGCTAACCTGAACTAATCTGTCAGGCAGCCTACCACAACCCACAAACACATGTACTGGATAAACCTACTCATCAAGGCTGGAGCGGATGAACTCACACTGCGTGTCGTAGTTGGATTCGAACCCGGGATTCCCAAGTTTGTTATTCCTATACCTCAACCACTCAAGATATCCTTTTGCAGACCATTTTCCATCTATTATTTTGACGTCTTCCTACCCAGACTCAGATATACCACATATCCAAACTTTCTTCTGTTAATCTCCGTGACAACCATATCAACTAAAATAGGATAGAGGAAATATCACACAGACAACATTTTAGAAAAGTGAACTTCAGTTTTTTTACCTTTTGTCGAATTAATATATAAATAACATTTTCACATAGGAAGCTTTGTAAATTGCTTAAACTAGGTATTATCTAAGTCATTGTGTGTTTCCATTCGCAGGTTCTCAAAACCTACAAACTCTTGCTTGAAAGAGACATATCACCGAGACATGGTACGTCTCTATATCCATTACAGTTTCTTGACAAGTAAAATCCAAAAAGGAAGCAACAGAATAGACTAGAAGAGTTGGAGTAAAGGTTACCAAAGCATGGCCCTTGCACGCTGGGATCTTTAGAGGAAGACTAGTGGGCGAGAGGTAGAGCATTGATGAAGCTGTTGACCAGGAAAAGCTATCAAAATTTAGCACCTGAAAAGAAAATGAATGCAACCACTGGTATCAAGTATGCCACCTAAGAAGCAAGTTGCACGATACTAATGACTGAGACTCGACTGAATTACAATATAATTATTTCCCCTTTTTCAAGGATCAACACAGCTGCTGAACTTTTTTCTTCGGACTTAAATGGTCAGCGAGAAAAAAGAAGAAAAAATAAAGGTTTCCATGATATTGAAAATCTCTCCACGAAACCAAGACAAAGATGCTTCTTCTTACTATTGGGCACAGACATTTAAGCCATATCTCTGTCTATTTACGTGTTTTATTCTACACTTCTCTTCCTGGTATGTGTGTTTCCTTCAAAATCTAACTTCTAAATTCAACGTATCTTCTTGTTTCCTTCAAAATCTAACTTCTACATTCAAGGTATCTTCTTGCTTCCTTCAAAATTTAACTTCTAAATTCAACGTATCTTCTTTAATATTGTAATTTCTTACTTATCAACCAAAAAATGTTTGATGTTGATCTTTAGTGAAAGTTAGCCTTCGAACTCCATAGTGAAATCGAACATTTTCTCGTTTGAATCGCGAGAAAAGATCAATATTTCTGTTTAAATTTCTAGGCAGGAGTTATCAAACTTGAGATAAAGAAACTAAAGGAACAACCACCATTTTACCTGAACATCTTCTAACAATCGGCTACCACTTTCTCCACCGACAACCACCATCTTGTTCCCAACAACAGCTGCTGCATGCTGCTCAGTAAAAGAAAGATATTAAAGTTCTAAAGCATCGCAATTTTAATAACATGTGATATCTATGAAAGATAGTCGGTTACATTGAAGCGAGGTGTAGGTTTTTCTCCAGCTATAGAAAGAAGCATCCAATTTTCTGAGCCACCTGAAGCACAGTTGTTAAACTCAGGTGCACCTGATGAGCATAGGCAGTTCTTTTCTTCAGAATCATTATTACTGTTAGGAACAGCTTCACCCTGTCATTCATAAAGAGCTTCAACTTCATGCTTCTCTTATGCAACAGAAGGAAAAGTTACAATAGAGGTCTTACACTGGAATTGCTAAAACGTTTAGGGTGCCTCATTGGACTTCTAGTTCCTTGAGGTGAGCTCAACCTAAGTAAAACAGTGACGAGCTCAGACAGAAATAACTAGGATATGGTTCAGAAGGCATAGGATTCTGTAACATTCTTTGCTATATTGAGGATATTCATATCCTTAAGAAGTCCAGTAAGAAAAGAGATTCACGTGAGTGAGAGATGAAAAAGCCTCGAGTATCAATAGAAGGATTTTGGCAATTTAGGTACCCAAGGACTTCATATCACTGTTATACGGTATACAGCATGTCAAAATTGTACTAGAGATTGCAATGGCATCTTACACATGAAAATCTGAAATGGAAGTGCAATTTGTTCAGAGGATTTATTTTAGACAACCCAAACTAGTTTGGGATTGAGGCGTATGTCAAATGAATAACAGACTCAGTACCTGATCCTTTACCATGCAATTCATAGTTTTCCAAGAAGGATCATAGCTACATCTCCTAGAAAAAGCTCATGGCCTACTTAATTAACCCATTGAAACTTAAAATAGTAGAGGTCTGCTAAACATCTCCAAACACCCTATTTTGAGGAGAAAATCCTCAGCTCTTTCGCCATTACAACTGATTCTAAACAAGGAGAAGTCTATAGCTAGTCCATTGTGAAAATACCTTAAACAGCAACCCGTTAAATTATTATTTAGTTCTAGAAACCAAATAAAACTAACCTTAACACGTTGATAATTTCTTAAACTATGCGTCATACACATGCTGTATGTATATTTTCACCTTATCTTGGTGTGATTAAATAAAGAGTCTTGACTTCAAAAACAAAAATTCTTTTGAAATTAAAATATGCATAATCTCCGGAGTATATAACCATAAAAGCAATCCTAAACACTAAAAAGCAATCTTTCAAGGAAAACTAAGCACACCGTACACACACACACACACACACAAAAATAGTGCACAAAAATACACACATTTTAGGTGCATATATGGTTTCTAGGCATTAATAAGCAATTATTTACCTCCCGAGCTTCATTCGCCGTTTCGAGAACCCAAACATTTCGTCAAGCAACTAACACCACTTCAAATCACCCAAACCTTCAAAAAACACAAAACATAGCTACATTTTCATAAAAAGGAAGTTCATTTATTGAAGCATTTAAGAAATATATCAACATTATAACTGCACATTATACAGAAATCGAAAACTCATCTCCGAAGAAAAAAGGAAGAAAACTAGGTTTAAATATCTCCAAAAGTACAGGTTAAACTTAGGATTTTGTTCCTCTGCAAGTACATATGTACACATAGCTGAATGAGTATCTATAAGTAGGTGTATAGATACAGAAATGTGTATGTCTATACTTCGATGAGCTGAAAGCGTATAGATACAACTGTGGAGTAGTGCGTGTGCTAGCAATTTCTCCTGACAAATGTATAGGTACACACTTGTATCTATAGGTCAATGTATAGACACAGAAATGGTGTATGTATAGGTTGCAGTTGAAATGTGCGTATTTTACAGATGTACATGTACTCTGAAATTGACTGAAGAGTATGAAATTTAGCGTTTCTCTCTCCACAAATATACAACATTTTGTATCTAAAGGTAAAATGTGTATGTATAGGTTGGTATGATTTTACTGTGAGGTGAAAATGACACGAGGAGAGCAGAAGTGGCGCATTTTAGCATTTCGTTCGTTTGTGTAATTTGTCAGTACGTGCGATTACGTAAACCATTGCCGTGTGGATGCTAAGATGCACCGTGGTGTTGGTGATAGAGTCCGCGGACCGTTGAGTTTTGGTAAGAGCGAGTCGATGAGCATTTATTGTGAGAGAAAGAAGTGGGTCCCGTGGGCCCACTTTTGTTTCTTGGAACTTGTGGATAAGCAAAGATTCGAATCCTTCCCAACTTTTACACTTGTGTCAGATTATTTGAGTTGGGCTGGATATGGGGTACACCAGTGGCCCAACCCAGAATTTTACGTTGGTCATTTTTCTGAATTAGTTCCCATATTAGAATGGGCTTTTAAAAAAAAAATTTAACACATTTATGCGTTCTACATCTGATGGGGCTTTTGCACCTATACCTGATTTTGGGGTTATAATTGAACTTATACCCACTTTGTAAAAAATTTTGCAAGCGTACCCACTTTACGATCAACTTCAGACTTATTCGGTCTGAAGTTAAAAAAATTAGTCTGAAGTGAAAAAATTGCACTTCAAATGCACTTAAGGCCAAATGGGTCTAAAGTGCAACCAATGGTTTCATGCACTTAAGGCTAATAAACCTGAAGTGAAACTTAAGGCTTAAAAGCCTGAAGTGAAAAATTGCACTTTAGATGCACTTAAGGCCAAAAGGTCTGAAGTGCAACAAAGTTTTTGCTACAGTTTAGGCCAATAAGTCCGAAGGGAAAAATTGCACTTCAGATGCACTTAAGGCCAAAAGGTCTGAAGTGCAACAAACGTTTTGCTACACTTAAGGCCAATAAGTCTGAAGTGAAAAATTGCACTTCAGATGCACTTAAGGCCAAAAGGTTTGAAGTGCAACCAACGTTTTTATGCACTTAAGTCCAAATAGGCCTGAAGTGCAAATTGTCTAGAAATAGAAATTTGTTCTTCAAATTGTAACAATCCAACATATGATTTAATACCTAAATCTACTCCAAATGAGCTCTAATTTGAAACATAACCTCCATATATCATCGGGAACAAATCTTAATCATCAATTTGTCAAAACAACAATAAATCTAATGAACCCATTTTGTAATTACAAAAAAGAAGAAGAAGAAACCCTAAGCAATAGTAAAAAATAAAGTGACATAACAGCTCACCACTGTAAAATATCATAAACTACCTTAAAATATGTTCACAAACACCATATAAAATCACTATCACCCAAAGAAGAAGACAAAGGGGGAGGAGGAGGAGGAGGAGGAGGAGGAGGAGGAGAAAGAGGCCTGAAGTTGTTTAACAAGTAGGTACAAGTTAATTTTTTTTAAAAAAAAGTAGGTATAGGTTAAATAGGGGCGACCAAATAGGGTGCCCGTGCAATTTTCTGACATCTGATTGACTATTTTTTAACCGGACGGCTATTTAAGTTCATTTTCGATGGACGACCATGTTCTGCAGTTTGGGCTTACTTCATGGACAACGTTTGTCTCGTTGTTTACTAAAAGCAATTTTTATTTCCGGAATAAAGGGAAAGATCGTACGTTGCCGTTTGGACAACATTAGAGTTGAAACGAAGAGAAAATCATTGCAAAAATTGAGAATCGATATTTGGATATTGTAATTTTTTGGGGGAAAAAGAAGAAAAAATGGTGAAAGACGAAGATTTTATGAGTAGAAGTTGAAGATTAAAAAATCACTAAAAGTACATTTTCAAATCACTAGAAGTAGACCTTCAAATCTCTTTTCAACTTGAAAAGATTCAAGTTCAAATAAAACTTCTGTTTTAAATTAGACAATCGTTGATTTGCAAGTTGAAACACCAATGAAGATTTATGAGTAGAAGTTGAATATTAAAAAAATCACTAAAAATACACTTTCAAATCACTAGAAGTACACCTTCAAATCACTTTTTCAACTTGAAAAGATTCAAGTTCAAATAAAATATCTATTTTAAATTAGACAATCATTGATTTGCAAGTTACAACACCAAAATGTGCGAATGAAACCTACAAATAAACGCATACTGAACAGTAATTGTCAAGAAACTATTTGCGATTAATTTAAAGGCAAAATATGAAATTGCCCGGTCGACCTAATTAATTACATTCGCTAGCTAAAAAGAATATAAAATATGTATATTATCTGTATATAATACACACACACACACACACACACATATATATATATATAGAGAGAGAGAGCTATATATATATTTAGCGACTATTATCTTTTAAAAATAGCTCTCTCTCTCTCTCTCTCTATATATATATATATATATATATATATATATATTTCTCTTAATTGTAATAGAAACATACTAGCCCAAAATGTTGGGTTAAACTTTCTGAATTAGCTCCTTTATTGGAACTGGATGAACATTTCCGAAGGTAATTTGATGTTTGGCCAAAAATGCATATATTTAACCATTATTTTTCACATTTTAGTACTTTTAATCATTTTTTTGAGTATTAATTATATTACATTGTATTTAATATTATATTTTAACTGTATAGAAATAAAGCGGTGTGAAGATGAAGAGATTTGGAGAAAAATTGAAAAAAGTACGGAAGAAAAAGAAAGAAAATTAAAAGAATAAAAAAAAGGGGGGACACCCTTTGATATTTGTCTCCCCAAGTTGAAGACAAAAAAGGGAAATAAGCAACAATTAATGAAGGGCTTCTAACTCAACGAAGGATTTGAAGGCCAGCGTGACACGCTGGTCCGGATGCTATGGTGTGCGATTTTTTCTATTTCGCCCGGGACAAGGTTATTTCGGTCCTTACAGCCCCAACTCGTATTAAAGGGGTTCTAAACCTAATTTGGAGGATATCTAATATACTTTGAAGGAGAATTAACATGGTGGAACACACACCACGCTTGGAGGAGGCTTCTAACTAGTTTTTCTTCTCTTCTCTTCTTTTACACGATGTTTGGATCATTGTTTGCAGTCGTTTTATAATGTATTGTATTGTAATATACTGTATTGTATTGTATCGTTTTGTGGATACAACGTTTGAATAGATTGTATCATTTGTTATTTGGTTTGGCTGTATCACACTGTACTGTAACTGATAAATTTACTAAAATACCCTCAATTGTTTTAAATAAAATTTATTAAGAATTACGTATAAAAATAATTAAAAAAAAATCACTTTCTACTAATTTATCACCAATTATGTAGCTTGAAAAAAAAGTAAAAACTTGAAGAAAATGGCTAACTATCCTTAGTTAAATAAAATATCTGAAACGATGGAAAGAGATAAAGAAACAAACGGAGATTTGGATGAAAAGAACAACATGAACCAACTCTGGAAAAGATGGACGTAGACAGAGTAGGTTAATAGGTTGGAGATTTGGAGTTAAAATAAAAAAAAAAGGATAAAATAGAATTATGAAGTAATAAGTAAGGGCACAATTGGAAAAGAAAATAAAAAAAATTTCACCACACCAAATCGGTTGTTTCATAAAATGAGGCTTTTGGTTGTTCCGGAACAATAGATTTAATAATACCATACAATCAATTTTAAATAAACAATCAAAACAAATATTGATTTTAGATAACAATACAATACAATACAATACAATACAATAGGTAACAATCATCCAAACAAGCTTTTAGTTTCATAGTTCATTAGTTCTAGAGTTTTCGGTGCTACATAAACGTTGTAGTTTGAAGCTTGAATTGTCCTTGTTATTTTATCATATTGCTTTATTTATTCAATCTTACACTTAATTATTTGATTGCTTAATCACCTATTGAATACTATCTACGAATCTAGGATTGAACTCGGGAGAGAGAATTTTAGATTGCAAATAAGATTGAATAGAGCAAGATCTTGAACTCGAGCATCGGGAACAAATTTGCGGTTAGGATAGGAATATACCTAATCGCCTTGTTTGGTTATTATACGGGAATCATTAACGCGTTCTTGTTAATCCTAATTCCATAGGAATATAAGCGTTAAGTTAGCTTGAATAGGCGAGTAGTACTTCGGGAGAATGCTACGAGCAATATTAGCCATGTCAACTAATAAATCAGATAAATTAATTAGACGACTTAAGTGGAAGACTCAACGGGATTGTTAGCTAATACATAGCTCTAGAATATCGGCTCCTATTGAATTTGTGTCTAATTTCGCCAACTTATTTCCTTTAGTCTCTTAGTGTGTTGCTTTAGATTAGTTTTAGTTAAATATTCATAGTTAGATATTCGCTCGGATAGATTAATTGTGTTAGTTTAATTTAGTAAATAGTTAACCACAAGTTCCTAATTGGGTACGATATCTGGACTTACAATCCTATATTACTTGTACGATCACGTATACTTTCGTGCGCGTTCGGGAGCAACAAGTTTTTGGCGCTGTTGTCGGGGATTAGAAATTAACTATTTTTCTATATTAGACTTCTAATTTTTTTTTTTCTAAATAAGTTTTTAATTTTAGTATTGGTGTTGTTAGTATTATATATTTTTTTGTATGACATCTTGGAATGAGAATTGGTCGAATATTGGTTATTCTTATTTTGGTGATCTCTGTCCATATTGTGGAGGACCACACTTTTGGCAAAATTATGAATCTCAATCTTATGAGTGAAATTTTTGCAATGTGTGTGATTGCCAAGGTGGTCATTGGGATGGCTGTCCTAATTCCTTTTACCCTTCTCTGAGCCCTTATTATGATATTTCTAATAATGTTTATGAGTTTGATAGGAGCAATGAAGTGGAGGATGTAGAGCGTGTCGCCCATATTATGGACATCATGAGGCAAGTAGCCGAGAAACAAGATGAAAATCAAAAGGCTATACAAAGAATTATTGCAGCAATCATGAGAATGAAGGCCGAGGCGGACGAAGTGGCTAAAGAGTGCGAGTTCCTACCAGAAGATAATTTTGAAGAAATAGATATAGTGAGTCAATCTTGGCTAGAGGAACAAGCTCAACTGATAAAATCTCATGAGTTTCTTCGTGATGGTCTTTCAAATATGACAGAACAACTGATAGAAGGAAGAACTGAGCTCAGGCAAGAGATAGACCAATTTGGCTCAGATATCCATGACCTGCAGCCTAAATTGAATAAAAAGGTTGAAGCGTCTGATGCTCTACAACCAATTGTTATAGATACTGGTCAGCTTGTGGAGCAAAAAGAGAAGTTCCAACCATTCGACCAAAATATTATTAATGATGCCAAGGTTGAGGAAGTGTACAAAAATGAGGATGTTAAAAGTGAAGCAATTTTAGATTGGATCGTATTGGACCTCATTCTAAACATTTTTCAACATTGTGTTTGGTTGGTGACACGAGAATTGATCCATTCAAGCATATGTAGGACTCAATGGATGGGAAACAAAGTGCATATATTCTGAAATTTGCAATGCCAAGGAGACAAAATGACATCCCTCACTTAAGGGCCAAGAAGTGCAAGATGCAATTCTATTGCTTGGTTCCTTTATTTTCACACCACCGCCCCAAGAACGTGACAGAAAAATTGATGCAAAATTGGGGGCGCAATTTATATCCTCAAAGTGGAAGGAAAAGTGTTGAAAGTGAATGACGTCGTGCCGCGACTATAAATAAGGCGCTTGTAGAGATGCAACCCAATTCTACTGTTTCTTTTTATTTTGTTTAATTTTTTTATTGTGTTATTTTTTTTTTGGTAATGTTATTTTTGTATTTTTGTAGGAGTGATAGCATGGAGTCAAAGCCAATAGCCGTATGGGAAATCGAGCAGATGGTTGGAACTAAGTGTGAGGTGCCCGTACAAAGGACCATACTTGTGAGAAGTTTGGATATCCCATGAGCTGCTAATACCTCGGCCTTTGGCCTACCAGGGAGTCTCTTTTACCCTCTATTTATTTATTTATTTATTTATTTACAGTGTGCATTAAGGACATTGCACTATATTATGTGTGGGGTGAGGAGATTGTCTGAGTAATTTTTTGTGCTTGCATAGCTTAGTTGTAATATTCTTTCTTAGTGTAGTAATTTTTGAAAAAAAATAATTTTTTAAAGAAATTTGGACTTTTCCCGACGATGGATTTTGTGGACATCTTTCTTGAGGGATTAAGATCCAACAAAAAAATCTAAAAATATTTTTTTTCTAGTTAGTTTTAGTTAGGTAATAATCCCCCTTGGTTTTTCTTTTTGCATCGGTTCTTTTCCAGGGGATGTAACTTGAACCGGGTAATTTTTTTTATTTTTTTGGATTAAATTTTCTTTCTCTTTATTTTAAGAGTAGAAAAAGAGGGAGAAGAAAACCTTTTGTGAATTGTTTGATATTAGCACATTTAGGCCTAAGCTTGAGTAGTACTTTTCTTTGAGTGCTTGACTAATGAATAAAATAGCAGACTTTCTGACACCTAAGCTCAGGGTTGTAACTCTGTATATAGCTTATTCTTATTTTGTTGTTCATTATGATCTTGTTTGTCTTAGAGTATATTTGATCCATCTTGATTGATACTAGTGCCATGTATGGTGAGGACTTCTTACATATATTCCATGTTTTGCATCTTAGTCTAGAACTTTCCCTATATGTTATTGAAACAAAATAAAAGTGTTGCTCTGTTTAGAAGATGATAACAGGCTTTCTTTGATATGTCTTGTGAATTTTAGCTTTTTCAAATATTGTATTACTAGTTAGCCCGTTGAGCCTGTAGCCTTTTATTTGGAAGCCGTATTTTTGCCTTGATCCTTTTGTTGAATTCCTAATTTTTGCACCTTGCTTCCTTGAGCATTGTTGTTTAGACTGTGATATTAATTGATAAATTTGAAGATAGAGATGGTTAAGTGTAAAATGGTGACCAACGATAGCTGAAAAGTGATGAAAAGGCCCTCTTGAAGATAATGTGACATGAAAAAAGAAAAGAAAGAAATTGCTTTGAAAAAAAATGAAACGTTCTTGATATGAGGGGAATACTTTTGAAATAATAGAAGAAAAGAGGGCTAAAAAATAAAATTAAGAGATGAATATAATGGGTGATGAATTCTAAAAGTGCAAAGTGCTTAGGGAAGTGTAAGTCAGTATTATATAATTCTCTCACCCGTCCCTTAGCCAACGTTACAACCCGTTAAAGTCCTATTTGATTCTATTCGAGCATACTTATTATTGTGCATACATGTGAGAGTTCGTTTTTGAGTGTGAGAGTTGTTGTCACGATCCAAAATCCGTAATAGGTCGTGATGGCGCCTACGCCGCCGTCAGGCAAGCCACATTGATTTATCAATTTATTTACTCATTTTATTACTTTAAAATTTTTAATTTCCAGTAATTTAACATTATAAAGTAGAATTTACAGAGTAAATAATGGTAATTACGTGATCTATGATAAAAACAACTAGAATAACTTCCAAACCCCGGCATCACAAGTGTATGAGCATTTTCTAAAGAGTACAATAATAATACAATATCTGTCCCGGATGTAATAAGCAAAATGAAATAAATAATATAATGGAGACTCGTTGGACTGCGGTGCGTAATCTGAATTGCAGCTCACATAAAGTATCCTCGACAAGTGCGCCCACGCGCTAAGATGATCACCAGTGACCTGTCAGATCCTGCACATTTAATGCAGAAGTGCAGCATGAGTACGTAAATCAACGCGTACCCAGTAAGTATCTGGCCTAACCCCAGGGAAGTAGTGACGAGGGGTCGACATCGACACTTACTAGAGGTCCAATAAAATGATATAATACTTCATAGCAGATATGAAGTGCACATCAATAGTGGGGAAAATTTGTAAATTTCATAATCTTTCAAATATTCCTTTAAAATATAAATTCCTCGATCTTTGTTCTACCTTAATGGTTCAAAAAATGTCAAGTGTCAATATCAAATAAATAAGGAATACAATAAAATATCGGGCATCAGTGGAAGGTTTATCTCGTGAACATTCGGACTACTAGCGATATCACGCACGATTCTGCCGAGGTCGTTCGGCCCGATCCAGAATAATGTGTACACTGCTAAGGGTCGAACGACACGAACCATAGATGAATCTATCTACTGCCGAGGCGTTCGGCCCGCTCCATGAGAAAGGAAGGAAGTTTTCGAAGTACAAGATACGTGTTTACAATACAGTACATGAGCACAAAGTGAATATAATCTTTACCGTTTCTCAATTTCTTTGCCAACAACTCAAGTGATAAGGCTGGGCCTAAGATATATCAAAATTTTAAATCAAGTTAAATCATATTTTCAATTAATTAAGTCAACAACATAAGTTCCAGTAATTCAAATATTGCATGATAAAATCCTAGGTCTACCCGGACGTAAACATGCTTTAGATACGTACGGACTCTCGTCACCTCGTGCGTACGTAGCACCCTCAGCTAGTAGCACATAATAATTAATATCACCTAGGGGTAGTTTCCCCCTTACAGGGTCAGACAAGAGACTTACCTAGCTCCGAAGCACCATAACCGGCTCCAACGCTACTCTAACACCCCAAACTGATGCCCGTCGCTCCAAAACTAGTCAATCAATGTGCAAATCCATAAATATATACTCTAACACTCATTATAAATCAATTTATAACAATTTCCAACTCCGCTCAAAAAGTCGCTAAAGTCACCCTCGAGCCCACATGTCCCGATTCCAAAAAATTTCGAAGATAATTTTTACCCATAACACTATGAACTCAAATATAAGATTTATTCCCAATTCCATGTCCAATTTCATGATCAAAATCCAAAATAACCAATTTCTAGGTTTTCTACCAAAAATCTCAAATTTATGCTAATTTTCATGTTTAAATTCTTATAGAATCCATGTATTTAACTTGTAATAGGTGGGAATCACTTACCTCGTGTTGCTTGATGAAAATCCCTCCTTGAAGCTCTCAAAATTGCCCCAATGATGTGCCAGAGAATTTTGGTACATTTTGATACTACTTGCTTAGCTTTTAACTTATTTTACGTGCAAATTCCCTCGGTACTTATGTAATTCTAGTGTATTTGCAGTATATCAAGTGTAAGGACCTAAAAGCGTGGAAAAGAGCTCAAAAAGCCAACTAAAGACAAGAAAAGAGCAGAAAAGCATCGCAGAGGTGATTATGCTATTGCAAATAGCACATGCGAGCCGCATACTTGACGTCAAAATCGCAACTTGAGACAGACTTCTGGGCAAACTTTCATGTCAAGAATGCAGTCACATATGCGACCACATAACTGTTATGCGAGCCGCATAGGTGTACATGGATATCGCAGACACAAGCAGAGTTTTGGGTGAAGTTCAGAGTCAGAAATACGATCGCATCTGCGATCGCATAATTGGAATGCTAACCGCAGAATCAACTGCAAGATCAAGTATGAAGTTTACTATATGATGGAATCGCGATGCAGAATGCGGTAACATATCTCTAATGTGGACCGCATATCATGAATGCTATGAAGGCAAAACTCAGGGGTGAAATCTACGACAGGCGTGTAAGAATTGCGGACCACATTTATGTTATGCGACAGAAATGCGGTCGCATTGTTGACTTCAGGGGCAAATCAGTCCAAATTTTGCCTCAATTTTCGGGCCTCTATAAATAGGTCTAATAGGGTTTTGTGGAGGGAATCTTGTCAGAATTTAGACCAGAAAGTACAATGCTTGAATTATTTTATCTCTTGGAAGCTTTTGGATCAATTATCTTCTACTTTGTAAGCGTTATGACAATTTATTATTCTTTCAATTTCAGTTTTTAGCATGAGTGGCTAATTCTAAACACTAAGATTGTGAACCCTAAATGGGTATGATGTTATCAGGTGTTTGATATTGAATATATTTTCAACGGTTGATTGATATTTGTTTACTTCTTATTCTTTAAACAATTGTTGGTGGTTGCAAACATTAACAAACGCCATTGAATTCCATCTTTGCTTGGGAAAGCGGGGTAGAATTTGGTAGAAGTAAATAACAAAGACTCAAGGCTTTAAACCTTGTTTAATAAAATCGCTTAGGAATAAGTGAATTTTAATTTGGCATAAATTGATTGTTCTTAATCACAACTCCTTTGTATTTGGGAAAATCATAAAGAGGAAATATTAACCAACTATTGAAAAATATTGGGTAGTCAATTAAACATCAATTTCATATCAAAAGATTCTTCCGTTGGAAATATATCATATTGACATAGATAGCGTTATACTTCATAAAGGGGGACACAACCTTGGTTTCCTTAATCATATTATTCTTATTCATAATATTGCAATTAGTCTTTATTTAAAACTGAATTCAATTCATACTTCTGTTATAATTACTTGATAGAATTACGACTGTAGTTGAGTAATACGCTAATTAAGTAAAAGTTTCACACCTATTCCCTGTGGGATTCGACCCCAACCTTGTTGTGTTATTATATTTGACACCGACCGCTTACACTGTTTATTAAGGTGTAATTTGAGCGTATCAAATTTTGGTGCCGTTGCCGGGGAATACGGTTTTGAAATTACTAATTAGTGTATACTTTACTGTACGTCTGATTCTACTCTATCACACTTTGTTTGTTTTGCTTGGTGGTGATAGGAAAACATGTCGGAATATGGTGATGATGTGGAGGTAAATCCTTTTGCGGATATTGAGGAGTACATCAAGGATACAAATGCTATTGTACCTCCTGCTATTGGTGCTGCAACCTTCAAAGTGGAACACGGGTTAGTTCTGATGCTTAAAGAGGAGGGATCTTTCAGGAATTCCACAGATGACGACCCAACACAACATCTCAAAAATTTTCTTGGGTGTATGTGCAATGCACAAGCAGAATAATGTCTCCGACGATGCCCTGAGGTTGAGATGCTTCAAGTATTCTCTAGCTGGGGACGCAAGGAAGTGGCTCTAGAATCTTCCTCCAAATTCCATATATTCCTGGCCTGAACTTGTCCGAGCTTTCTTGTCGAAATGGTTTCCACAAAGCAAGAAGTCCGAGCTCAGGGATAAGATTTTCTTCTTCAAGCAACTACCAGGCGAACAACTACATGAAGCGTGGGATCGCTTTAAACTATATTTGGTGAGGTCCCCAAACCATGGTTTCCCGGATTCCATTTTGTTGGAAAATTTTTACATGGGTTTGGATCCGATGAACCAATCAATAGCGAAGAATGCAACTGCTGGATCTTTTATGGATAAATCCTTCGCTAGGGTGAGTCAAATATTGGATAAAATGGCAAAGCATAACCAAGCTTGGCATTCTGAGGACGCAACAGGCGGAATCGCAATTGGCTCTCCATCCTTGAGCAACATGATCAAGGAAAATCAAGAGCGAGACCAAGTAATTGCAGAACTTGCTACGAATGTCAATGTGTTGACAAAGCTGTTCACTGAAAATCAGAAGAAGAAAGTGAATGTGGTTGAGAATGTGCAGCCTGTACCAAATGAAGATTATGAGGAGGCAAACTATGTCAACAACTCTCAAGGAGGGTACCAAAGGCAGCACTACCAAGGTCAAGGTTCACTTAATCAATGGAAGCCAAACCCGCATGGGCAAGGTCACCACCAATGACGAAATGACCAAGGTGGCTCAAACCAAGGAAACTGGAGCAACAACAACAACTTTTCAAATCGAAGCTCCAATCCGTATGTTCCCCGAAAGGGTCAGTACTCAAATCAAGGTTCCTCCAGTGAGTCTAAATTGGAAAGTATGCTTGAAAGGATACTACAAAATCAAGAAAAATCAGATAATTCCATGAGGAACATGACTGAATTGGTTGGCTCTCATACTGCGGCTATTCAGAAATTGGAAATGCAAATGAGAGATCTTTCTCGTGAGCAACATCCAAAGCAGAAGGGAACACTTCCTAGTGATACAATTGCGAATCCAAAGGGAAGTGGGAATGGCGCAACTTCTCATATCATGGCAATCACTACCAGGAGTGGGAAGATAATACAAGGAAAGGGTGACCAAGCAGTTGATGTGGAAGAATTTGAAAAGGGAGTTGAGGTTGAAGAGCCTAATGTTGTTGCAGTTGATAAAACTCCGGAAGTTGTGCAAATCCGAGAAGAGACCCGAGAAGGGATGAAGGAAAAGGCAGAAGAAACATCAAACATTCTTCCGCCGATTCCTAGACCCCCTCCTCCTTTTCCTCAAAGACTTGCAAAAAGAGTTGATGATAGCAAGTTTGAGAAGTTCTACGATATTCTCAAGCAATTATCTGTGAACATACCGTTCTTGGAGGCTTTTCAAGAAATGCCTGGTTTTGCTAAATACTTAAAAGATTTGATTACAAAAAAGAGAACCACCAAGAATGAGGTGGTGAATATGACTCACCGGGTTAGTTCTATTATTGCTATAAACCCCATTCAGAAGAAAGAAGACCCGGGAGCCTTTACTATTAATTGTACTATAGGGGTGCGTGATTTTGCCAAGGCCTTTTGTGACAATGGGGCTAGTATTAATTTAATGCCGCTTGCCATCTACAAACAAGCGGGATTAGGAATGCCAAGGCCAACAAGTATGAGGTTGCAAATGGCTGATCGTTCAATCAAAAGACCGGTTGGAATTGTTGATGACGTGATTGTGAAAGTGGGGAAGTTTCATATACCCGCTGATTTTGTAATTCTTGACTGTGCTGTTGACAAGGAAATCCCTATCATCTTGGGGAGACCTTTCCTAGCCACTAGGAGGGCACTTATGGATTCAGAACGGAATGAAATCAAATTCCGAGTGAATAATGAATAGGTTACATTCCAAGCAAGTAAGGGTATGAAGCTACCGAATGAGTATGAGAGCATTTCGATGATTGATATTGTTGACGAGGTGGAAGATGCCGTTGAAAGTAAGATGGAAGAACAATGCCTCGGCGAAGCATTGGCGGCTATCTTAGTGAACTTTGACGGTGAGGATATGGATGGTTTCATGGAATCGGTAAATGCATTGGAGGGGCGTGGTTCTTACTATTATGCTCCACCAAAGCTCTCTCTCGATTTGGAGAATAGATCTACACCTCTCGCAAAGCCATCTATTATTGAGCCACCACAACTAGAACTCAAATCACTTCCTCCGCACTTGAGGTATAAATTTCTTGGCTTAAATGATACTTTACCAGTAATTGTTTCTTCTTTGTTGAATGATGTGCAGGTGGAACAATTGTTGAAAGTTTTGAAGGAGCATAGACAAGCCATTGGTTGGACAATTGCGGACATTCGTGGGATCCCTGCTGGAATTTGTGAGCATAAGATTCAATTAGAAAGTGGGACCAAATCGAGTGTGGAACACCAACGACGGTTGAACCCGTCAATGCAGGAAGTTGTAAAGAAGGAAATAATCAAATGGTTGGATGCCGGGGTAGTTTACCCCATTGCTGATAGTTCGTGGGTGAGCCCGGTGCAATGCGTGCCGAAAAAGGGAGGCATGACTGTGATTAAAAATGAGAAGAACGAGCTTATCCCAACAAGAACAGTAACCGACTGGAGGGTGTGCATGGACTACCGGAAACTAAACAGTGCCACATGCAAGGACCATTTCCCTATGCCTTTTATTGATCAAATGCTTGATCGGCTAGCGGGAAAGTCCTTCTATTGTTTCCTTGATGGATACTCCGGCTACAATCAGATTAACATAGCATTGGAGGACCAAGAGAAGACGACATTCACATGCCCCTATGGAAGATTTGCTTTTAGTCGGATGCCATTCGGCTTATGCAACGCTCCAGCCACATTTCAAAGATGCATGATGTCCATCTTCTCCGACATGGTGGAGGATTTTCTTGAGGTCTTCATGGATGATTTTTCGGTGGTAGGTGAGTCCTTTAAGCATTTTCTTAGTAATCTTAAACAAGTGCTCAAGAGATGTGAAGAGACAAACCTTGTGCTGAATTAGGAGAAATGCCACTTCATGGTGGATGAAGGCATTGTATTGGGACATAAAATCTCAAGGCATGGCATAGAGGTAGACAGGGCTAAGATAGAAATCATTTCTAAGCTTCCTCCACCCATTTCCGTCAAAGGTGTACGCAGTTTTTTGGGGCATGCCGATTCTGTAGGCGTTTCATCAAGGATTTTCCAAAGATTTCAAATCCTATGTGCAAACTCCTTGAGAAGGATGCCAAGTTTGTGTTCGATGAGAAATGCCTCAAAGCCTTTGAGGAGTTGAAGCAAAAGCTTACCACGGCACCTATTATTGTCACACCTGATTGGTCACTTCCTTTCAAACTTATGTGTGACGCCAGTGGTGTAGCCATTGGAGTAATGCTTGGCCAACGTCACAACAAAGTTCTTGATCCAATCTACTATGCCAGTAAAACACTTAATGGGGCGCAGATGAACTACACAGTGACTGAACAAGAACTCCTGGCCATTGTTTACGCTTTTGAGAAGTTCCGTGCTTACTTGTTGAGCTCCAAAGTGATAGTGTACACAGACCATGCAGTTCTTCGCTATCTCATGGCAAAGAAAGATGCAAATCCTCGGCTGATTCGATGGATTTTGTTGCTGCAAGAGTTCGATCTTGAAGTCAAGGTTCGAAAAGGAACTCAAAATCAAGTGGCGAATCACTTGTCAAGAGTTGAAGAAGCTGGGAGACCAAAGGGAGATCTGGAAATCAATGATGCATTCCCAGATGAACACATACTGGCCTTATCTAATACCTTTGCTCCTTGGTATTCCGACATCGCTAACTACCTAGTTAGTGACCTTATTCCGGAAGGGTTGGAGTCATATCAAAAGAAGAAGTTCTTGAGAGATTGCCGGAACTACTACTGGGAAGAGCCTTTCTTATTCTGTGTTTGTGCGGACAACATCATCAGAAGATGCGTGCCAGAAGAAGAAATGATGCAAATTCTAAAGGCTTGTCATGACTCACCGGTTGGGGGTCATCATGGGGGGAATAGAACAGCGGTGAAGGTTTTGGAATGTGGTTATTATTGGCCTTTGATCTACCAGGATGCTAATCAATTGGTTAAGGCTTGTGACCAATGCCAAAGGCAAGGCCCAATCTCTAGGAGGCATGAAATGCCAATGCATTTTGTGATGGAGATTGAAATCTTTGATGTTTGGGGAATTGACTTCATGGGCCCCTTTATAAGCTCATGTGGGATGAAGTACATTTTAGTGGCTGTGGACTACGTATCCAAATGGGTAGAAGAAATTGCTCTACCAAACAATGAGGCACGGAGTGTGACGACATTTTTAAAGAAGAACATTTTCACTCGGTTTGGCACTCCTAGAGCCATTCTCAGTGATGGGGGGTCGCATTTCTGCAACAAAGCCTTCAAAGTTCTCCTTGAAAAGTACGGTGTCAAGCACAAGGTAGCCACACCTTATCATCCGCAATCAAGCGGTCAAGTGGAGGTATCTAACCGGGAAATAAAGAGCATACTAGCAAAAACGGTTAATGCAAACAGGACCGACTGGTCGAAGAAGCTAGATGATGCACTGTGGGCGTACCGCACAGCATACAAAACCCCCATTGGTACGTCTCCTTATCGGCTAGTTTTTGGATAAGCTTTCCATCTACCTGTGGAACTTGAGCACAAGGCTATGTGGGCCTTAAAAAGATTGAACATGGACTGGGCAGAAGCTGGAACTTTGAGGCTAACACAATTGAATGAAATAGAGGAATTCCGTCTCCACGCGTATGAAAGTGCAGCTATGTATAAAGAGAGAATGAAGTTTGTCCATGATAAAAAGATCCTGAAAAGAGAATTCAAGGCAGGTGATTTGGTATTGCTTTTCAGCTCCAGACTCAAGTTATTTCCGGGCAAGCTAAAATCGAAATGGGCTGGTCCTTTCAAAGTAGTCGATGTCTCTCCCTTTGGAGCCGTAGAATTAGCATCGGAGGATGGGCTCCGAACTTTCAAAGTGAATGGTCAAAGAATCAAGCATTACTTGGGGATCAGATGGTGAGAAGCATTTGGTGGAGCAGCTGGCTCTAAAAGATGGTCCATACCCGACCATGGAGTAAATTCAGAGGAGTCTCAACTTCGTCGTGCCACGACGTTAAATCAAGTGCTTCATGGGAGGCAACCCATGTGTGGTAACATTTACTATTGTTGTTGTAAATTTCTTTAAGTTTTTGATAGATAGATTTACTCAAGCTATTTGAAGGTTGTGCTAGAATGCAGGAGTTTTCAAAAGGACACAATACTGGGAAAGAATGCCTAAAACGTGAAGAAAAATTACTATATGATAGTTGCTGCAAAAATGCGGTCGCATTATCAATATGCGATCCGCATTTGTATCGCAAACTGAAGCAGAGAGTTGGGCTAAAATGGTTGACAAAACTGCGCCATTGTAATGCAGTTTGCGGATCGCATTTGCACTATGCGATCCGCATTTCTATCGCAAACAGAAGCAGAGAGTTTGGCTCAAATTGTTGATAGAAATGTGACGAGGTAGTTCATTATGCGGACCGCATTTGAACTATGCGATCGCAGGTTGCCTCGCATTTGTACCCTTTCACCAAAACTCACCAAATAATACATATGCGATCGCATATTGTTGTATGCGGTGACTTATCCATCGCATAATGCCAGGTAAGGCTCGCATTCTCTCACAATTTAATCCTTCAAAACACCGCACAAAAAAAAAAAACGAAAAGGAAAACGATCAGAGAAAACAACGACAAGCAGCAAGCACAGTTCGAATCGTACCAAGGACAAAGATCTGTTTAAAAATCTCCATATTACCTGACATCTTCTTCATTGGTACGTGTATTGATCTACTCAACTCCTATCTTTGTTGTGTCTTTAGTTTTCATTCTAAAATTTCGGTTTTGTTGCCTATCGTAGATGCTTGGGTGTTTTTGGGTGATGAGTAGAGAAATCTAGGGTTGCCATTTATGGGGGAATGAACTAAATTGTGAAACCAAAGGGATTTGCGGCCCACAAATCAAAATGTGGTTCGTATATTGGCCGCATCCCTAAAACCCTAGGCACCTGAAGAAGATGATAAATGCGGTGCCTTTGCGATCGCCTAACTGCTATGCGAACCGCAAAGGCACAGCAAACGGGGGTAGAACATCCTGTTAACACCAGAACATCTGCGTAGGGTTTGCGATCGCATATCTCACTTTGCGGTGGATTTGCGATCGCATTTGTGTTTTGCTGATTTGTCTGTGTACAAGTACTTTCTGCGATGGTTATGCGATTCGCATAGTGGTTATGCGATCGTATATTCCACCACAGAATGAAGTCCAGCATTGCACACCTATGAATGCGACCAGTTTGTGGATCGCATAGTGGTTATGCCACCGCAAACCATGCCGCATTCATTTAACTCTTTGTTGATTCTTTCTGTTTTCTTTTCTCTATTGCTTATAATGTCGCTTAAATTTTACCCTTATACAGATATGGCACCTAACAAGCATCTCGCAAGGAAAAGGCCATCATCCGGTCGTAACATGTCACAGCTAAAACGTGTACGAATGGAACTAACTTTGCCAAGCACCTCCCGGTCTGACGAGGAGGAGCTCTTGCCTGAAGTCAATCTACTGGTTGAGGCTAGAAGGAAGAATGAAGATGACTTTCATCTCCGATTCGGGGTCGAAGGCTCAAGGACACTGGTTAGAGAGGGGCTGACCAAAAGAAAAATCTTGGGGGAGAAGCAGTTGAGCATAAATGGACTCCAAGAACAGTACCCCCATATTCTCGACAACATAAAAGCGAGAAAATGGGAGTGCTTCACTGAGGCACCTAAGGAATTCAACGAGTCATTGGTCCGGGAGTTCTATGCATCCTATGGTGCTTCCAGAATGGCGCACCACAAATGTAACAAAGTATTCACTGGCATCGTACTGGTTCGGGGAAAGAATGTGTTCTGCAATAGTGAAGAAATTAATGAAATATACTTCCCCGATTGGCAATCAGGCACAGCCGAGTACGATGCCAAGTACTCCAATAGAGAGAATGAACGTGGGTGGATAGCGTCCGTTATTGCAAAGGGGAGTCCTGCTTGGATAAATCCTGGAAAGAAGATTTATAAAGAGGATCTCACTAGGGAGGGTCGATTTTGGCTGAGCTTCGACACCTTCCGTTTGATACCGTCTAGAAATGAAACGGATATAAGCATTGAGAAAGCCCTTCTCATTGCGTGCATTATGGCCGGTATCAAAATCGATGTGGGGAATCTAATCTTCCAGGAGATTGGTATCCGGGCAACGCAGTGTGCCACATCACTTCCATTTCCGAGTTTGATCACAGCCCTCTGCAAATCTGTGAACGTGCCTCTCATGCCACAATCTGACAAAACCGGAAAGGAAACGAGGGATATAGATATCACTCGTATCGGTGATTCTGCTGCCCCAACAGAGACCCCACTCCAGGACCTTGACTCCCAGACTCCCATACCTCCCCAAGATCCAGAGGCCTCTACTTCTGCTGCAGAGCCTGCCTCCCAGTCCACCACCGGCCAACCTTCATCGACACTGCCAGCCCTTTCAAGACTTGGTCTCATTGCACAACATGCCAATGCCAAGGTGGACCAACTCTTGAAAACCCTGCCAAACCTTATTAAACAAGCCCTGACTCCGATACAAACGTCAGTGACAGCTCTCCAACAACAACAAACATTGTTTGGGGATCCCTTGCACAAGCTCGAGTTCAGGGTTGAACAGATCGAGAGAGGTGAGGTTAGGGGTTTACCTCAGCTGAGGGAGGATGTGGCATCTATGAAGACCGAACTCCAGAAAATGCAAAATTTGGAGTTAGACCTATCATCCCTCCTCACCAAAGAGGGTGACCAAGGTGCAGACATGGCTGCACCAGACCTAGGTTTAGACTTCACATCTCTGATGGCAGACATTGCACCTTAGTCTGCCAGAATGTCTCAACCTCCAGCTCCTCCGGTACATGTTGATATTGATGATGAGGAGACATCGGGACATTCATCAGAGTTAGAAGGTGAAGAGGCAGAGGATGACGACTCATGGTCCGACGAGGATGAAGGCCCTCAGGAGAAGGGCAAACAGATTGCTGCTTCCATAGTGGAGGATGGGGAGCACGCAAACATTCAGCGGGCCATACAACACTCGCTAGCAGATATGGCCGCCCATGCAGATCTATCGGCCACTCAGCCCTCAGTGGGCGAGGCTAGCAGCTCAACAGCCCCAACACCAGCTCCCGTCCAGTCCGACATCCCTCCTTCAGCTGCAGAGGGTCCACCGGCTACTGATTCCCATAGAGCTAGTGCGCCCCAGGGAGCCCCAGGGAGCCCCTTGAACTCTACTTTATTTTTTTTATGCATCGGGGACAATGCATGATTTCGGTTGGGGGTGGTAGCCTATCTGCATATGTGATCTGTATTATTGTATATATATTTTTTTGCAACATTACTAACTGTAAAATATATACTAGTGCTTCATGATTTTTGTACATATGTTGTCGTTAATTAGTAGAAAGTTTTTTATCTTTAGTAATTAGAAATAAAATTTTCCTTGTTTTTTCTTTGCCGGGTTCTTTTTCAAGGGTGTAATAGTAGAACCAGGAAAGTAAAATGAAACATGTTGACTGAGATGGTGTAATTGTCTAGTATCAAGCATGTGTGTCTGTATATAGATTGTACCCTTTCAACAGATCAACTGTGTGAACTTGAGGCTCACTTTGTGCCTCTATGTCTACCTTGAGTCATGTATTTATATATGATGAAAGCCTTGAATTGCCAAATGCTAACTCTAAGGCTTTAAACTATGTTAACCAAACAGTTTGTGTGCCATGTGTGTGAGCTCTTTGTATAAATAGTTCTTGTGTTTGCTTCTGCCATCTAGAACTTGCCCGGTTGATTTTTCGACGCCTATTATAATTACACTTAGTTGGAGAGATGATCTTAGGCATTCTTTGTTTTATTTGTGAAACCTCTTTAGCCTTTCAAGCCTACCTGTGCATAAATAATATCACTAGTACTCTATTCGAGCCTTTAACCTTTTCTTTGGCCTCCTCATTACAAACCTTTCCCTTTTGTAAAACAATTACCTTTTTTGAACCCGTTCCTCCTTGAACATTAAGAATGAGGCTAAAAGCCTAAGTTGGAGGTGTGGTCAAAATGGAAATGGGTAAGGTTATACAGTAAGGGTAAGAGCTTATACCTCAAAGTGCTAATATGAATTTATGAAAGCTCCAGAAAAAAAAAAAAAGAAAAAAGAAAAGAAAAGAAAAAGAAAAGAAAAAGAAAAGAAAGATAGTTATATGTGTGTATTTATAATGATGGAGCTTTGAAGGAAATTGGAGAGGTATTTAAAGTGGTTCCATATTGGGAACTAGATGCCAATGAGGCTATGGGGTTTGAAAAGAGACAAAGTGTAAAAAGAAAGGAAAAAGTGATTAGTGTTTAACGAGGATGTAGTCACTTATATCTAAATATGTATCCTACCCTTCCTTAAACCTACATTACAAGCTTAAAAAGTCCTTACGTGATCCAACCGAGCGTTCTTAGAAGTAGGCGACGAATTAAAATAAGGGCAAGCCTATGGTATGGTATGTGGTGGCACTTGAAATTCTTTTCTGAGAGTGAGTGTATTTGCAATTTAGTCCCTTTGTGTTGTTATTATAAATATTGTGAGTTTGGGACTTTCTTTCTAGTGAGGGCACATGAATTGCGAGGTTGAACAGAAGTTGAGTTCTGAGTAAAACATACGTGCACTCAGCTGAGGGTAGCGTTTAGTCACTTTGTCTGAGGCTCAAAGTTCACAAGCTGATTGGTTTTCCTTGAATATACTGATGATTTTGGGAGGGTAAAGCATTTGAAGAGGCATGCTTGAAACACTAACAACAAACATTGTCCATAGTCATTATCGTTTCATGTTTTGTAAATGGAGTCTAGAATAGGATAGTGTCGTTTTAGTTGCTTGAGGACAAGCAAGAGTTTAAGTTAGGGGTGTTGATGTGCCGGAGAATTTCGGCACATTTTGATACTACTTGCTTAGATTTTAACTTGTTTTACGTGCAAATTCCCTCGGTACTTATGTGATTTTAGTGTATTTGCAGTATATCAAGTGTAAGGACCTAAAAGCGTGGAAAAGAGCTCAAAAAGCCAACTAAAGACAAGAAAAGAGCAGAAAAGCATCGCAGAGGTGATTATGCTATCGCAAACAGCACATGCGAGCCGCATACTTCACGTCAAAATCGCAACTTGAGACAGACTTCTGGGCAAACTTTCATGTCAAGAATGCGGTCGCATATACGACCGCATAACTGTTACGCGAGCCGCATAGGTGTACATGGATATCACAGACACAAGCATAGTTTTGGGTGAAGTTCAAAGTCAGAAATGCGATAGCATAACTGGAATGCTAACCGCAGAATCAACTGCAAGATCAAGTATGAAGTTTACTGTATGATGGAATCGCGATGCGGAATGCGGTCGCATATCTCTAATGCGGACCGCATATCATGAATGCTATGAAGGCAAAACTCAGGGGTGAAATCTGCGACATGCGTGTAAGAATTGCGCATAACAGAAATGTGGTCACATTGTTGACTTCAGGGGCAAATCAGTTCGAATTTTGCCTCGATTTTTGGGCCTCTATAAATAGGTCTAATAGGGTTTTGTGGGGGGAATCTTGTCAGAATTTAGAGCAGAAAGTACAAGGCTTGAATTATTTTATCTCTTGGAAGCTTTTGGATCAATTATCTTCTACTTTGTAAGCGTTATGACAATTATTATTCTTTCAATTTCAGTTTTTAGCATGAGTAGCTAATTCTAAACACTAAGGTTGTGAACCCTAAATGGGTATGATGTTATCGGGTGTTTGATATTGAATATATTTTTAACAGTTGATTGATATTTGTTTACTTCTTATTTCTTTAAACAATTGTTGGTGGCTGCAAACATTAACAAATGCCATTGAATTCCATCTTTGCTGGGGAAAGCGGGGTAGAATTTGGTAGAAGTAAATAATAAAGACTCAAGGCTTTAAACCTTGTTTAATAATATCGCTTAGGAATAAGTGAATTTTAATTTGGCATAAATTGATTGTTCTTAATCACAAATCTTTTGTATTTGGGAAAATCATAAAGAGGAAATATTACCCAACTATTGAAAAATATTGGGTAGTCAATTAGACATCAATTGCATATCAAAAGATTCTTCCTTTGGAAATATATCATATTGACATCGATAGCGTTATTCTTCATAAAAGGGGACACAACCTTGGTTTCCTTAATCATATTATTCTTATTCATAATATTGCAATTAGTCTTTATTTAAAACTGAATTCAATTCATACTTCTGTTACAATTACTTGATAGAATTACGACTGTAGTTGAGTAATACGCTAATTAAGTAAAAGTTTCACACCGATTCCCTATGGGATTCGACCCCAACCTTGTTGGGTTATTATATTTGACACCGACCGCTTACACTGTTTATTAAGGTGTAATTTGAGCGTATCACCCAACCAAGTGAAAAATGAGAGAAGAAGAGCCAAATCCCTCTCTTAAAACGATTCTGCCTAGCCATATTTTTGCACCTGCGGGACAGTAGCCGCACCTACGGCATCGCTTTTGCAATCATGCCACTGCTTCTACGAAAAATCACCCAAATAAGATGCCTCACACCTGCGGAAACATTCCCCGTTTCTGCGACTTCGCAGGTGTAAGCCCCCTTCTGCTCCTGTGCCTTCTCCCGCTTCTGCGCAAAACGCTTCGCTTCTGCGCTTGCACAACTGCGGCCAAATCACCTGCGGTCCTTCCCCTGGCTAACCTTATCCACTTCTGCAACCCATGGGCCGCTTCTGCGGCCAAAACCTCGTAGGTGCGGTTACATCATATGACAGCAGCGCCATCTTTTCCCCCAAGCCCCAATCTCAATCCATTTACCATCTGGAATCCACCTGAGGCCCTCGGGACCTTATCCAATTATACCAACACGTCCCAAAATATCACATGAACTTAGTCGAAGCCTCAAACCATGTCAAACGACATTCAAAATCATAACCCGCGCCTCGAATCAAACTTATAAATTTCCAAATTTGCAAATTCTATATCTCGTGC
The DNA here is from genome assembly GCA_002018475.1 of Nicotiana obtusifolia. NCBI lineage: Eukaryota > Viridiplantae > Streptophyta > Magnoliopsida > Solanales > Solanaceae > Nicotiana > Nicotiana obtusifolia. Next base: position 94,327 of record MCJB01030670.1, read on the forward strand.
CGAAGCGTATCAAATCAATCCGGAATGACTTCAAATTTTTCACACAAGTCCTAAATGATATTACAAACCTATTTCAACTTTCAGAATCAATATCCGACCCCGATATCAAAAAATCCACTCTCGGTTAAACTTTCCAACTTCCCAACTTTGCCGGTTAATGCCGAAATGACCTACGGACCTCCAAATCAACGTCCGGACGCGCTCCTAAGACCAAATCATCATATGAGACTATTGGAACTTTTAAATCCTGATTCCGAGGTCATTTACTAAAAAGTCAAACGTTGGTCAATTCTTCCAACTTAAGGCTTCTAAAATTAGAATTTTCGTTTCAAATCAACTCTGAACTTCCCGAAATTCAATTCCGACCACACGTACAAATCATGATACCTGAAGTGAAGCTACTCAAGGCCTCAAACCGCCGAACGACGCGCTATAGCTCAAAACAACTGGTCGGGTCGTTACAGTTGTGCTTTGATACTAAGTCTTTAAATTAAATTCATTCTTTGATTTGAGTGTATGGACTGTTTATTCTTGTGAAGGCACTTGTTTCATGATAGATAGGTGATGTTATTAGCTTTATTTGACAGAGTAGGTGAGCGAGCATAAATTTGGTGAGTGTCTCTCTCTGAGGTTAGGAGGTTAGAAGTTTGTTATTTGTTTGTGACTTGTATATCTTGCACGATGATCAGGAACTGTATATCTGATGGTTTGAGTTGATATAGAGCCTAATTGTTAGTATCAACCAAAGTAGTGGTGTTTCTAGGCTTGATTTATTGACAGTGATTTTAATGCTTACTCGAGGACGAGCAAGAGTCTAAGTGTGGGGTGTTGATGTTTGGCAAAAAATGCATATATTTAACTGTTGTTGCCTCACATTCTAGTATTTTTAATCATTTTTTGAGTATTAAATATATTACATTGTGCTTAATATTATATTCTAACTATGTAGAAATAAAGCGGTGTGAAGATAAAGAGATTTGGAATAAAATTGAATAAAACGCGAAAGCAAAAGAAAGAAAATTAAAAGAATAAATAAGGGGGACACCCTTTGGTGTTTGTCCCCCCAAGTTGAAGACAAAAAATGGAAATAAGCAACAATTAATGAAGGCTTCTAGCTAAACGAAGGATTTGAACGTGAAAACGTACTGGATTCAGTGCTAAGGCCAGCGTGACGCACTGATCTGGACGTTGTGGTGCGCGATTTTTTTTATTTCGCCCGGGACAAGGTTATTTTGGTCCTACACGGCCCCAATTTATATAAAATAGGTTCTAAACCTAATTTGAAGGACATCTAACATACTTTGAAGGAGAATTCATGTGGGGGAACACACACTACGCTTGGAGGAGGCTTCTAACTAGTTTTACTTCTCTTCTCTTCTTTTAGTTTCATAGTTTATTAATTCTAGAGTTTTGGGTGCTGCATGAACGTTGTAATTTGAAGCTTGAATTGTTCTTGTTATTTTTTCATATTGGTTTATTTATTCAATCTTGCGCTTAATTATTTGATTGCTTAATCTCCAATTGAATACTATCTACGAATCTAGGATTGAACTCGGGAGAGAAAAATTTAGATTGCAAATAAGATTGAATAGAGCAAGATCTTGAATTCGAGCATCGAAAATTTTGCGGTTAGGATAGGAATATACCTAATCACCTTGCTTGGTTATTATACGGGAAAGCGTTCTTTTTATCCTAATTCCAAGGAATATAGGCGTTAGATTAGCTTGAATAGACGAGTAGTACTTCGGGAGAAGGCTATGAGCAATATTAACCATGTCAACCAATAAACCAGATAAATTAATTAGACAATTTAAGTGAAAGATTTAACGGGATTGTTAGCTAATCCATAGTCCTAGAATATCGGTTCCCATTGAATTCGTATCTAATTTCGCCAACTTATTTCCTTTAATCTCTTAGTTTGTTACTCTATATTAGTTTTAGTTAAATATTCATAGTTAGATATTCGCTCGGATAGATTAATTGTGTTAGTTTAATTTAGTAAATGGTTAACCACAAGTCCATATGAGTACGATATTTGAACTTAAAATTTTATATTACTTGTACGACCACGTATAATTGTGTGTGCGTTTGGGAGCAACATAATTCTTTCTTCACCCAAAACATCTATTTTTTTTTTACAAGTATTCAACAACACGGAGAAAATTCAATTGGATAATGAGTTCTCCAGTAATTAGGAAGTCACGAACTCTATTATTTGAATTATGATGATATCCCTTTGAAAACAATCTAAAGCATTTATAATTTGGAAAAATAGGGCTAAGGATTGTGTTGCCCTACAATTAATGTATTCTCATGTCAAGTTCTTTTTTAATTTTTTTCCATTATTATGAGATGAATTAATCATATGTGAGTAACGCAAATATTTGGAATGCATGATATGCTATAATTTTTAAGCTAATAATGTATATAACAGGAATCTTGTATTTAGTTATTTCATTTTTTTATCTCTCTCTCTTTTCTAAATCATCATTATTCGAATATACTACAACAATAACTACATATCCAATATATTCTCACAAGTGGGGTCTATAGAGGGTAAAGTGTGCGTAGACCTTACCCTTACCTTGTGCAAACAGAGAGACTATTTTTGATAGACCCTCGGCTCAAGTCAAGCATAAACACAACAGTAAGAAAAAGAAATACAACAGTGAAGTCATGGAAAAAAATAGTAACAACAACAGAAGCAGAAGTAACAACATGTAGTAATAGTAATGTAAAAGCAGGACAAAACTAGACTAACACCAAAACAACTGGTAAGGAAAAGAAAGGAAGTACGCTCGACTACCTACGAGCATACAACCCTAATTCTCGACCTCCACAACCTCCTATCATGGGTCATGTCCTCGGTAAGCTGAAGATGAGCCATGTCCTGCCTAATTACCTCTTCCCAATACTTCTTCAGCCTTCCTACTATATTCAGCCTCCCACACCTCCTCACTGGCGCGTCTATGCATCTTTTTTTCACATACCCAAATTATCTCAGCTTCATGTCCCGGATCTTATCCTCCATAGGGGCCATCCCCATCTTATCCTGAATATCTTGGTTCCTACCCTATCTCTCCTAGTATGCCCATGCATCCATCTCAATATCATCATTTTGCTACCTCTTCTAAACATGAGAATTATTGACTGAATAACACTCTGCCTCATATGACATAGTCGATCTAACCACCACTCGGTAGAACTTACCTTTAAGACTTGGAGGCATATTCTTATCACCGGAGTCGCTCGATGTAAACCTCCATTTTATCCATCCCACTCTAATACAATGTGTAATATCCTTGTCAATCTCCCCTTTACCTTGGATCACTAACCCGAGGTACTTGAAAATTCCTCTCTTAGGGATGGCTTGTGTATCCAGCCTTACTTCTCTGTTTGCTTCATGAGTCACATCACTAAATTTGCACTCCAAGTATTTAATTTTAATCCTGCTCAATTTGAAACCTTCAGACTCCAGGGGTTGTCTCCAAAACTCCAACCTATTGTTATCTCCACCTTGTATCTTGTCAATCAACACTATGTCATCTTTAAAAAACATGCATCATGGTTGTCACACCCTAACCTTGGGGGGCGAGGGGTAGCCGACACCCCGTGTCCTAAGGCCCGAGCGTACCAATCTTGATACATGTAATATACTCAACCATACATGGGTCGACAAGGCCTTTGACGAGTGATTACCTGATCAAAAGACACAATTTCATGTACGCAGAAAAGGCCCAACATACATACATACATACATACATATATATATATATATAAGGCCGACAAGGCCAACACAAACACAATGGGTCCACTAAGAAGACCCACAAAACCACACAAGGCTACTATATAGAAGATGAATGTCTACAAGCTTCTAGAGAGTACACAAACATCTGATTGGGACAAGACCCCAACATACCCATTTATGTATACACATAAAATCATCATACCTATCAGCTCACTGAACAGCTTCGGAAGAAAGGAGCGTGACAACCTTCAGCGGAACCAAGTCACCTAGTGCGAGGTATCATTTGAATCCTATCTGTACCCGCGGGCATAAAACACAGTGTCCCATCAAGGGGTCGTTAGTACGAAAGATGTATTGAATATGTAATGAAGGTAACATACATAAATAAAATATGGAATATGAAGGAAGAGTAGAGAAGTCAACCTGAAACTCATAACAAGCCTCTGAGGGCATACACGGTCACAATCATGGCTATATATGCACGTTTGTAAAAAATCAAACCACTCAGCGAGGACATATAATATAGTATCAAACTACTCTGAGGGGAAAATAATGTCATAACATAATGTACCCGGCCTCTAAAAGGACTCGCTCGTACCCGGCCTTAATAGAACTCCGTAATGTCTCATGTCTTATCATAACATACACGGCCTCGAAGAGGACTCGGTCGTACCCGGCCTTAATAGGACTCAGTAATATCAAAATCAGCTGCACCAGTGTGCACATATAAGTGTCGTACCCGGCCAACTATAGTGCAGTTTAGTAAGAAAATAGATACATATATATATATATAAGTGCAATGCAAGCACAACTTTGAAGGGCCTTATGGATCTGATCGGAGTGACTCAAGGTCGTTATCCTCCTATTATCGTTATATAACTATATCTATATCAATTCTCCGAGAGTCAACAAGGATCATAAGAAGATATAAGATTCAAAGGCTATCAAGGCAGGAAGTGATCCCGACAATAAACAATAAGAGTCATGAACTATTACAATATGAAACAAAAAGGTTCACAAGTTTTAATCTTGAGAATAGAGTTCCTTTTGAAGTAACGATGTTATAGTTAGGTTCTTTGTGGATCATGCCAAAAGAAAAAAAAGAGTGAGCCTTAACATACCTCCGTCTTTTACTTAACGACTCAACGTATATCTTCCCGAACATTTCAATCCACATGAAGACAGTAAAACTTGTAGTTAATGCCATAGAAGTACTTACAAATATACTTTTAAGCTTGTAGGTCACTTGTAGAAAATCGGACGTCATTTCCCCAATAAAATTCCACTTTCATCCAACTCAAACCAGCTCCAAAAAAATAGGAACAACATCAACAATAACTTATCCAAGATATTCTAACAAAATTAGATCAAAACCTAGCTCAAAACCCTTGCAAAATAGTACACACGCACAAACACCTTAATCTTCACTTCCAATCTCAAATTTCACATGTTTTCTTTCATCAATTCACTTGATAAACATATGGACATGCACAAAAACAGAAACCAAATCACAATCAAGTTGTTTCCCACAATTTACAGCCATCATCAATCATATTTATCACCCTAAAATTGCCCAACAAAACAGTAGCCATATCTTAGGCTATTCAATGCTATCTTGTAGTATTTTGCTTCAAACAACCTCACCAACATGGAATTAAACTTAAGCACAAGCAAGGAGATAATATAATTACCTTATATAACTAAAATTCGAAATACAAACTTCTCGGAGCTCACAACAACCCTTAATGCGACAACACAATCTAGTAGAGGCGTTCTTCCTTCTTTAAGCTAACTTGATGTTGGATTATGGTGTATTTATTTGAAATTTGTTTGGAGCCTTAGGGGAACTGTTTGGAGAGTTGGAACATGGAAGGAGGTCTCAAAATGAGCAAATATCATCCCAAAAACGAGATAAAAATAGGTGAAGGTCTGCCACCGTCCAAGTGGATCCTATAGGTCGCAAAAATGCGAATATCTTTCTACTCCAATATCGTATCGAAAAATGGTTTAATGCATCGGAAAATAGATGTATATATTCAATTTGGTAGGGTTATCACCCCGTAAATCCAAGTATATTAATATAAAAGCTAAGTGACATTAGACCCAAATTTCAATAAGAATTTGAACGTATCTTACGATAACTTTTGTCGACTTGTGTTTTACAACTTGTTTGACTCTAAGAATTAACATACGAATATTATATGATTAAAATACCTTAAAACATGACCTTCTTAGCTTATTATATACTCCTAGTTTTACCCCTAAAGTACGGGTTATAACATCTTTGATTCGCTTAGTTTCCAACTCTCATGATACTTCCGTAACACATGTGTTAACTCATCATGATCTTTGTAAAGGTAATTAAACTCTCTGGCTTATATTGATTCACTTAAGAGACATTCCAACATAAAAGTACGGGGATATAACATCCTTCTCTCCTTAGGAACATTCATCCTCGAATATTAACTCTTAGAGATTTGTGAGAATTCTGCCAAAGTCTCCTCTATTAAAAACCAACCTGCACACACCCAGAAAACATACTATATATGCCATACAAAGCCAATGTCTATATATAGCAACACTTGACCTCACACGACCGTCAATATGAGTACTACAAGTCAAAAATAAGAGCTCACCCCAGGCTTTGCTGTTATATCCTATCTCGAGCCATATCTTCAGTTTGAAATAGGTGCGAGTATTCCTCTTTCATCTCTTCTGCGGCCTCTTACATCATTTCTTCGAAGGTCTTATTTTTGCATAATACCTTCATGAAGGCTACCTTTTTGGTCCTCAACCTAAAAATCTGTCGATCTAAGATAGCTATTGGAATCTCCTCGTAGGATAGATCCTCTGTAATCTGAACGTCATCTACTGGGAAAACCCGAGAAAGGTCTCCAATGCACTTTCGTAGCAAGGATAATGGACTAACTCTAAATCCAGGGGCAATTCAAGCTTATAAGCTACTTTGACTATCCATCGAATAGCTCAGTAAGGCCCCATATATCTCGGACTAAGCTTGTCCTTCTTATCAGATCTCATGACGCCTTTCGTAGGCGATATATTTAGGAATACCCAGTTGCCTATGACTTTCCATACATTCGTACTTTAGGAATTCTTATTCTATGACCTTGGACATCGTATACTTTTTATTCTGATGCTCTTAGAACCAAATACAATCCTCGCATTTGGATTTCATAGTTCTCGCTTTACTTTTCTTTAGCTTAGTTATCGGCTTGTACTTGTAACATTTTTATTTAACCCTTCTGTCACACCTTTCATAGAGATCTACATATATTTCAGCTCCTCTTGAGGAGCGAGTGATTTAGGATGAGCTTCAACTTCTCAACATCGTATTCTAGTCTCCTGACATACCCCAATCTCGTAAAAATTTATACTTGACTTGTCATCTTAGCTCACTCACATTCTTGATCGTTTAAACTTTGGTACTTTTGTAAAAGCTAGCACATTTCTATTTTAGCATAGCTTCTCCTAATGGATAATTCTGAACTGAACGGTCGATCAAGAGAGTTTTTTAATCCAGGTTATACTTTATAGTTCGCGATCATATTTGAAGTGCCGACCATATGGTGTCGCTCGTCTCAAATCATGTTTTCTTATTTCTGTAGTATTTTAGATTATGACTCTGAAGTCGTCTGTGTCCTTTACTCGAATGGTAAAAATGATGCTCCCTCGCCCTGGTAATGTCTCGGAGTCCCGCAATAGTGGGCACATATTTAGCATGTCATCTCTACTCCATCTTTTGTTATCTCTAAAACTGGTACTCTTTTAACTAGCTTTATCGTAGAGCTGTTATTGAATATGACCGATGTACTATCTCTCTTGTACTTATGCTATTAAGAGTGATTCTGCAATGTTCTGAGTCATGATTTCTGTAGCCATTTGGGTCTAATAATCGGACTCTTGATTTACTTAGCTGGTGTAACTCTCGAGCTTCCTTTCTCTCTCAGCCTTTAAGTGGGCTTAAGCTATCGTCCAATTTGCGACTTAGGGTATTAGCTATTACATTAACCTTTCATGGATTCTATGGAACATCCATGTTATATTATTCTAACAGTTCAAGCCTTTGTCAGTGACATGGACTCAATTCTTTCTTTTAACTTATATAAGAGTTTTCTATAACCGTAATCAACTTACATGATTCGTGGATAATACTCCGAAATCTTAAGTGTAGTCATAACGTACTAACTTTGGGTCATAGATCGAAGAATTCCTTTCGTGCCTTCACATCTTCAATGACCCTTACTCGCCTTGCGGTAACCCTTATGTACCAGGGATAACTAAATTTCTTACGCATGAGGGTGACACCTAGTGTAACGGGCACACTTAGTCCCTTAAACTTAACTTTGATCACAACACTTGCTAAAAGGAAGAGTCTTCCTAAATGACCTTTAAAGGTTATTATTCTGTTGTCCAGTCTATTATTGTCGAAACATGGTCTCTAAAATTCTCATGATGTTGACTATTATCAAATCCTCTGGTCCCTAATTCACGTTCGATTTTATCTTGTTTACTAACCCATACTGATTTCTATTACTCCGGGAGGGGGGATAGGTTCTAGCTTAGCCTTCTGGTAAGGATATGACTTTATGACTTACACTCTTTTATAGTCTCAAGGCCAGTCTCCTCTTGTCTTTTCCTTCACTTGACTATAGACTCTATCATCCTATCATATTTTGATTTACTGTTATCACCCATTTATCACATCTTACTCATAATGCTTCATTTACTCCTTTCTTAATCTCCTGCTAATGTTTCTATCTATTGCCTTACTCTGAAAATTTTAACAAAATATTCTTTCACTCTTACCTCCCCTTGCTCCATCTCACTGCTCTTTGGGTCATCTAACATTCTCTCTTTACTAGTAACGAGAGTCATACTAAAGTGAATATTTATCAATTCTAGGATTCTAATGCCTATCTTCTGAATTATCTGAATATTCCAGTATTCATATCTGACCGTACTATTCTAGAGTGCACCAACTGGGTGTCTCACAAGGAGAACTATTATTACGTTCGCAACATCCTTTGGAAATATCATCTAATGCTAAAATTCCATCCACCATTTTGGGTTACTCTGACCCCAGATGGATCTTGATATCCTATTCTTCTCTTAAACTATATCTGTTAGCCCCCATAAGGAATAACTGAGGTGGGTGCGGCCAATTGTACATACCTCTATTACTGTTATATTTCTCTACCTGAATTGTAAATGCTGATAATCTTCACTTACTGGGTACCTCGTACCCTTCTTTACCTTACTTCTTTACCTGTTAAAACTTATACTTTTACCTTATGATATTCTCATAGCCTGATATTCACGGGATGTGTGAGATATTCCCATCTTAGGGTCTTAAGTAGGAAATTTGCACATCTGGTATGCACGATCTGATAGGGCCTCAAACTGGACACTTCGTCAGAACTCTCTCTCTCTCTCTCTCTCTCTCTCTCTCTCTCTCTCTCTCTCTCTCTCTTTCTCTCTACTAGTGCCCTTACCTACTGCTGTATTAGCGCTCTGCTAGCTGTAATCTTTCTAATTACAAGCACTTCTGTATCATTAGCAAATATAAGTCTTAACTCAAACTTTTATGGCTCGGCTCTATAGCACGATTTGGATTTGAAAGAAGGGTAATAGACTCCTATATGCCTTGTACCTTCCTGTTTATATAATGTGGTGCACAACACATCTATAAACAAGACTCTACTAGACATGACTTGTAGATTCCCTAGGACAGACCTGCTCTGGTACCAAGTTTATCACACCTCAACCTAAGGGAATGTGGCCGGTTGTAAGGCCCCGTAAAAGTTTTACTAAGAGTTCAAGGTTTTGTGGTGCCGAGGTAGGCTAACGTGTTTGAAGGTTATAGATATTTTTTGCAGCGTGTGCAATGCATCGGGAGTTGGTGGAATAATTTTGCAGAGCATGGAGTTTTTGCGGTCCACTATGCGACCGCATAACTACTCCATGGATCGCATATTCGCTGTAGAGTGGAACAGGAGGAAGCTCAAATTTGAAGGTCATTTTGCGGTCCATTATGCTGCCACATAACTGTTTCGTGGACTGCACTTCCATCGCAGTACTAACGTGAGGATTTTTCTTAAAGGAGGTTTTGCGGCCCATTTCGCGACCACATAACTGCTCTACAGGCCGCAGAACGGTCGCAGACTTGATCAGGCCATCCTATTTTTTGGGAACCATTTTGAGGTCCATTTCGCGGACTGGATACCCATTTTATGGTCCGGTCTGCGACAGCAAACCCAACTCGGAAGGTTAAGTTTTGGGTAATTTAACTCGACCCCATTTTAATAAAAAGGCCTTGGATGTTATTTAGATGGTTCCAGTGGTTGTTTTAGAGAGAGAGGAGTACTTTAGATAGTGAGGAAGAAGCTTCAAGCGCTTTGATCATAAATTCTTGCCTAAATTTGAAGATTCAAGGGAAATCATTCACTAGGCCACTACCTATCCGGGTAAGTCCTTGTTCTAAGCTCTCATGCAAGTTATTATGGGTCTAAGTATGGTGGAGAGTAGGAGATACAACATGCATGTATCGATAGGGTTGTCTTGAATGTTTGATGAATTATCTGGGATGAATTGTGGGTTGATGTTGGTTGTGAGGTAAAGGAAATTTTATGAGAGAACCTTCTATGGTTAGTGGTCCAAATGCCTATAGTTTGATTCATATTTCGATCGTATAATGCTATGCTCCTCTTTTGTGATTATCCCCAATGCGTTTTGAATTCTTGCATGTCTATGATGTGAGGATATGATTTTTCTCAATGTTTCAAATATCCTTAAATGTTTTAAGATGATCCTTGAAAGGTAATAAAAGAATGAAAGTATGAATTTTGAAATGCAGTCATCGTGCCATGAATAATGATTTGCATATAAGGCCAAGAGTGCCACTGAAAATGAAAGAAAATATGAAAGACTATGAAAAATATATGATCCTTTTTATGATAAATACTTTTGGGAGTATTGTTAGGTCACCGAGGAAGGTTGGGTCATAAATACCCAAGCTCGAAACTACACGTGCCAGTGTAGGGATTGATTGAGGGATAAATTTCTATTATATTATATTGAGACTATTCCCCTTAATTGGGATGAGTTGAGTTGAGAGCTAGCAAAGACCATGTCGACCCACATGGAATTGTGGTGAGACGACTTAGGCAATCAGGCAGAGATCGGGCGTCATGCCGCGCACGTGGTGGTATTGTATTTCTATGTAAAGCCTTGGGCAGAAATCGGACTCCGTGCTATAAGCACGATGGTGTATCGGTGCTAAAGATCTCCAAACCTAAACATTAATTTTTACTGGAAGGTTTACCTCACTCTTGACTTTGTATTTAATATTATTTGATTTTCTTATTGATTTCATGTCTCTCTCCTTTCTTATTGTTACCTGATTTATTGAAAGGGTGTTTATCCTTACATAGTGGTACTATTCCATATGTACTAACATCCCCTTTTTCAGGGACGCTGCATCTTTAATGGATGCAGGTGATTTCACGGCAGGCGACATTGATAAGTGATAGCGGTATGCCCTCTTCTCAGCTGAATTGATGAGCCCCACTTCATATCAGGGTCTTGTGTATTTTGCTTTTTGTGCATAGTGTATTGAGATATAGCCGGCGAGGTCCCCAACACTATCATATTACTCTTTCGTATCAATTAGAGGCTACGTAGACATAGTGTGTGTTGTATTTTGACTTGGTAAAGTCAAACTAGAAATGTTGTACTTGTAATACAAGTTTCCACTTCTAAACTACGATTGCGGTAATGTATTTTGGGAATTGTAAATGGAGTTTCTAACAGAAATGAAATTGATGTTGTGCATGTTACTCTTTCGTTGTCTAACTCGTGATATTCATCTTCGTATTATTCACGAGTAAGGTTGGGTAGAATGTAATAAGTAGGCTTGCTTGACTGCGATATTTCAGTTGAGCACCAATCGTTCTCCCCAAGGTCGGGGCATAACACCGGAACCCGGTGCCCTAAGGCCCGAGCGTACTAAATCCTGATACCTGTAATATACTCAACCATACGTGGGCCGACAAAGCCTCTGACGAGCGATTACCTGATCAAAAGACATAACCACCTACATACAGAAAAGGTCCAACATACGTATATATATACAACAAGGCCGAGAAGGCCAATATAAACACTAGAGGTCCAATAAGAAGGCCGACAAAGCCACACAAGACTACTATATACAAGACGACTGTCTACAAGTCTCTAGAGAGTACATCAATAATATTTGGTCGGGACAAGACCCCGATATATCCAGCTATGTGTATATATAGAATCACTATACGTATCAGCTCACCAAACAACTCCGGAAGAAGGGAGCATGAAAACCTTCAACTGAGTCGAGACCAACTGCGAGGTATCATCTGAATCTGTATCTATACCTGTGGGCATGAAATGCAGTGCCTCGGTAATGGGTCGTCATTATGAAAGATGTATTGAATATGTAAGGTGGTAACACACATAAATAAAATATAAAATGTGAAGAAAGAGTACATAAGTCAACTTGAAACTCATAACAAACCTCAAAGGGCCTACACAGTCACAATCATGGGTATATATGCATATCTGTAAAAATCAAGCCACTCAACGGGGTCATATAATATAGTATCAAGCCATTCTGAGGAGCAAATCTGTCATAATATAACGTACCCGGCCTCGAAGAGGACTCGGTCGTACCTGGCCTTAATCGGACTCGGTAATATCTCATGTCATATCATAACGTACCCGGCCTCGAAGAGGACTTGGTCGTACTCGGCCTTAATGGGATTCGGTAATGTTAAAACTAGCTGCAGTAGTGTGCACATATAAGTGTCTTTCCCAGCCAACTATAGTGCGGCTCAGTAAGAAAATAGATACATATATATAAGTGCAATGCAATTAATAACTCTGAAGGGCCTTATGGATCCGGTCGAAGTGACTCAAAGTCGTTATCCTCTGATTATCATTCTGTAACTATGTCTGTATCAATTATCCGAGAGCCAACAAGGATTATAAGAAAACATAATATTCAAAGGTTATTAAGGCGGGAGGTGATCCTGACAAAGAACAATAAGAGTCATGAACTATAACAATATGAAACAATGAGGTTCACAAGCTTTAATCTTGAGAATGAAGTTCCTTTTGAAGTAACAACGTTATTGTTATGTTCTAGGTAGATCATGCCAAAAGAAAGAAAGAGTGAGCCTTAACATACCTATGTTGTTTACTTAACGACTTAACGTATATCATCCTAAAGACTTCAATCTACATTAAGGCAGTAAAACTTGCAGTTAATGCCATATAAGGACTTACAAAAATGCTTCTAAGCTAGTAAGTCACTTATAGAAAATCGGACAACATTTTTCCTATAAAATTCCACTTCCATACAACTCAAACCAGAACCAAAATAATAGGAACAACATCAACAATAACTTATCAAAAATATTCCAACAAAATCTGATCAAAACCTAGCTCAAAACCCTTGCAAAATAGTACAAACACACAAACACCTTAATCTGCACTTCCAATCTCAAGTTTCATATGTTTCTTTCATAAATTCATTTGATAAACATGTAGACATGCATATAAATAGAAACCATATGATAATAAAATTATATTCCACAATTTTCAGCCATCACTAATCATATTTATCACCCCAAAATAGCCCAACAAAATAGTAGCCATATCTTAGCCTGTTCCAATGCTATCTTGTTGTAATATGCTTCAAAAAACCTCACCAACATGGAATTAAACATAATCACAAGCAAGGAGATAATATATTTACCTTATAAAACAACTACAATTCGAAATACAAGAGTCTCTTAGCTCATAACTACCCTTAATGTGACAACACAATCTTGTAGATGTGTTCTTTCTTCTTTAAGCTAATTTGATTTTAGATTATGATGTATTATTTGGATCCTTGGGGGAACTATTTGGAAGTTTTTGGAGAGTGTGATGATTTAAGGGGGTCAAAAAATGAGCAAATATCATCCTAAAAACGAGATAAAAATAGGTGAAATCCGGTCACCATCCAAGTGGGGTCCCATAGGGGCTGTCTGCACAGTCTTGCAAAAATGCAAATAATATCTCTCTACTCCAATGTTGTATCGATAAATGATTTAATACATTAGAAACTAGAATTGTAAATATTTAACTTTGTAGGTGGATAACCCATAAATTCAGGTATATTGAGAGAAAAGCTCAGTGACAATATACCCTAATTTTTGTAACATTATGAACGATCTTGCGGCAGTTTTTGTCGACTTTCGATTTACATCTTTCTTGACTTCAAAAGTTAACATACGAATACTATATAGTTAAAATATCTTAAAACATGACCTTTTTAGATTATTAAGTACTCTTAGTTTTACCTCAAAAGTACGGGTTATAACATCTTTGATTCGTTTAACCTCCAACCCTCACGATACTTCCATAACACCCTTGTTAACTCATCATTATCTTTGTAAAGGTCCTCAAACTCTCTGGCTTATATTGATTCACTCCATACGCATTCCAACATGAATGTACAGGGTGTAACAATGGTACTACCCTTGAAGTTGCTTCAATATATCTATTGCTAAGGAAAATAAGAACGGGCTAATAACTGATCCCTAGTTAAACCCCATCATGACTGGAAAGTGTCTCGAGTATCCTCCCACTATCCTAACTCGGTTCTTCGTTCCATCATAAATTTTCTTAATCTCCCTAATGTATGCTACCAGAATACTTCTTGCTTCCAAACACCTACGTAGAACCTCTTTTGGAACTTTGTCGTACGCTTTTTCCAGGTTAATAAACAGCATGTGCAAGTCCTTATTCCTCTCCTTATATCACTCCACCAACTTTTTATAATATGAATAGCTTCTATGGTCGATCTCCTCGGTATGAATCCAAACTGATTCTCGAAAATAGACACGCTTTTCCTAACCCTCATCTCCACCACCCTCTCGCACACTTTGATGTTGTGTCTTAGCAACTTGATTCCCCTATAGTTGTTATAATTTTGGATGTAAAACTCGTTCTTTTACAACGGTATCATTGTGCTCCACCTCTATTCTTCGGGCATACTCGACATCCTAAAAATAACATTAAACAACCTAGTGAACATTCCAACCTTTCCTGCCTGCATTCTTCCATAATTTGACTAGGATTTCGTCTGGCCTGGTATAAAGATCCGACTGGTCATTTTGAGCCTTAGCGACCCGTTCATTGGTTTGAGGTCTTGAGTAGCTACATATTGTGTATTATGACTTGTGTGCATGGTCGGATTTGATTTTTGGATGGTTCGGAATGAATTCGGATGAGTGATTCTCACTTTAGAAGTTTAAGTTGAAATGCTGACCGAGGTTTGACTTTTATGAAAACGATCCTGTAGTGGTGTTTTGATGGCTCCGATAGGTTTGTATTATGATTTTGGACTTGGAAGTATGCCCAGAATCAAATTCAGAAGTCCGTAGGTTGATTTGTGATGTTTTGCTGAAAGCTGGCAATTTTAAGGCTTTGAATTTTCATAAGTTTGACCGTAGGTTGACTTCATAGTTATCATGTTTGGATTTCTATTTTGGGACTTGAAATAAGTCTGTTTTGTCATTTGGAACTTGTCCGTAAAGTTTGGCATCATTCCGAGTTGATTTGATATGAATCGGATGCACGATTTTATTTTTAGAAGTTCTTGAAGTTCATGTTGAATTCATGTGTTTTGAGGCCCGATTCGTGATTTCGGATGTTATGTTGATGATTTGATCACGCGAGCAAGTTCATGTTATATTTTTAGACTTGTGTTGATGTTTGACTTGGAGCCACGAGGGCTCGAGTGAGTTTCAGATGCGTTTGGAAGGGTTTTACTACTGCTGGTGTAATCTGGTACTGTAGGCCTCGCATTTGCGAGATGGGAGATCGCATTTTTATACAAGTCTTAAACCGCTAAATTCGCATTTGAGAGAAAATTGTTCGTAATTGCGATGGGGGGCTGGATAAGCTTTATTTGCTTTTGCGACCAACCTGGTCACTTTTATGAAGTGTCTTGGGTTCGCAATTGCGAACATAATGTCGGATTTGCGACTGTAGCAGGGGTGTGAAGGACTTCGCATTTGAGATGGTTTCTTCGCATTTGCGAGGATCGCATTTGCAAACCCCAAGTCGCAATTGCGACACATGCGACTGGACATAAGAGTTGAGGGACGTGATTTTGGTCTCATTTTCATATTTTGGAACCCTAGACTCAGTATGAGGCGATTTTTGAAGAGGGATTCTCATCTACAAACTTTGGGTAAGTGATTCTAATCTATTTCTATCATATTCCATCATTATATCTTGGATTTTAACATCAAAACATGTGAATCAAAGTGAAAAATTTGTCAAGTTTTTGAAAAAGAAAAATTTGAGTTTTGAGAGTCGATTTGGACTAGAATTTTAAAACTAATCACATATATGAACTCGTGGGGTCATGGGTAGTCGGAATCTACCATTGGACACGGGTTTTGACCGAGCGAGCTCGGGTTTAACTTTTGTTGACTTCTGAGCAATTGTGTAAAGATCATAACTTTAATTATTGGAATTGATTTATCTTGTAATATTTGATGTTATTAAGTCGATTTTGATTAGATTTGTGCTGGGGAGGTGAATTGTAAAGGAAAAGCTATTTTTGAGAATTGTTGAGGGCTTTGAGGTAAGTGTATTGCCTAACGTTCTGTGGGAAAGCTAACCCATAGGGATTTGTTGGTTTGTACTATTTGAACTACGTGAAAGACGTGTACACGAGGTGACAAGTGTGTACACAGCTTATATGTGGAAATTTGATCGGCTTAGACTCTTAGGTTCTTATGATCATTAAAAATGAAGTTGTTTTATCATGTTAAATCCTCCATTTGCTAAATTCACCCTTACGTGTCTTATTTGAAGTTGATTGATTCATGTTCTACCCTTGTTACCAAATAAACTCTTATATGCCTTAATTGAAGTTGTTGCCTCTTAATTTCCATGTTACCTCTTCTGTAATTGCTTAACCTTAATTGGAGTTATTGTTATCTCTTTCGTAATTGCTTAACCTTAATTAAAGTTATTGTTATCCCTCTCATTGTTGACTTATCCTTATTTGGAATCATTGTTCATGTTATCTTCCTTATCGTTGAGTTGTTTCTACCTGGAATAATTGTTATATGCTATCTCTCTTGTCGTCGAGTTGTACTTATTTGGAAACATTGTTACATATTATCCCTTCAATTGTTGAGTTACTCCTATTGGATATCGTTGTTACACATTATCTCTTCCATTGTTTAGTTATTCTTGTTTGAAACCATTATTACTTGCTATGTCTTTGATTGTGAACTCGTTCTTCCATTTCCTTGTGTTATGTAACTCTTGTGTTGATTTACTTGCCGTACTCTTGTGTTATTGTTGTTGTTATTGTTGCACTCAGTGTTGTTGAGCCGAGGGCTATGTGTGGTTGTGGTATTGGAATTGTTTTGAGAAAATGTTGTGGCATATGGGCACATGTGGTGCAAGTCATTATATTGTGTTGTATTGTTTTTGAAACGTGATATTGTTGAGAGGATTGTCGGGGTGTTCGCACGTGAGTTGTCTGTGCTATTGTTATCATTGATATATTTGCACATGCGGCGTGACAAGGAGGGATATATATATGTGGGTTGCACATGTGGCGAGACAAGGTGGTTATTTACTTTATTTTGCGCACGTGGCGAGACAAGAGGGGGCAATGTCAGGCATGATTTGTGATGACTTGCGATGGCCGGGGGGAGTTGTTATTGATGATATTTGGGTAGTGGTATGCCTACATTGCTTGAGTTATGCATTTTACTTTTCGTTGTGTTGTTTCCTATGTACCATTTGTGGTCTCTGCTTTTACTTGTTGACTTGAGTTATGATAGAACATTTGCATAAGTATACACGTAATCAATCAATCATATCGGTTTAAGAAGATGGATTCTGATGTTTATTGACAATTTACATGTATTCTTGTTTACTTGCCTTCTGTGTAAGAGTTGTACTATGGGCACGTGAGTCGTCCGTGCAGTCATGAGTTATTGTTATTGTTGGCTGGCACGTGAATTTTCCGTGCGATCGTGAACTGTAATGTGGGCACAAGATGCCAAGTGATTAAGGTTCGTGAAATGAGACCCGTGAATTGTAATTATGAGGTGTGGTACCTCGGGGAAATTCTTGAATAGATCTTGTGAGAAAGCGGTCATTTTTATTGAGTTGTTACTTGTTTTCCTTACTTGATTTCACTGGACTTAAACTGTATTCAGCTTACCCTATGGTGTTATTACCAGTTTGCTCCTTGTTGATGATTATTGCTTCTAGTTTTCTGTTGCATGTATTAGTGTCGTTTACCATGCTTAACTTTACATTAGTATTGTTCCTTGTTAGTTTCATATTTATACTCGTACATGTTGTTATATATAGTAGGTGTCTCGAATATTCCTCGTCACTACTACATCAAGGTTAGTCTTGATACTTACTGGGTACCACTGTGGTGTATTTACGCTATGCTTTGTGCATATTTTTGTGTAGATCCTGCTGTGGGGACTCAATTTGTACATGCCACCACCTTAGAAGTCCTTGGAATCACCTTCTGATATTTTACCTTGTATAGTTTATTTCCATTCCAAAGCAGTTGTACTTAGAGATTTCCTAGTGAACTCAGTAGAGCTTATGACTTGTACTATCGATTTTGGCATATTGTATTGTATTCGAGATTGTTGGCTTATTATATAGAAGATTTTAGTTTATGTTCAATAGTTATTTTGGTTAAATTCTGTCATTAAATTCAATAAGTATTAGGTTTACCTAGTCTTAGAGACTAGGTTCCATCACGATATTTTACGGAGGAAAATTGGGGTCGTGACACTTGGTCGCTCTTCTCTTGCTCATCCTAAGCAATATCCCCTCAAACTCCTCAGCCTTTATACACTTAGAATACCCAAAAACATGATAACTCTTGGAGTTCTCCAAATCACCCAACATAATGTTCCTGTCTCCCTCTTCATTCAAGAGTTTATGGAAGTATGTCTGCCATCTCTGTCTAATATGTGCCTCTTCTACCAATACATTACCTTCCTAGTCTTTGTTGCACTTCACTTGGTCCAACTATGGGTCTTCATCTCTCTCGCCTTGGCTAACATGTATATCTTTTTGTCCCCACCTTTGGCCTCAAATTCTTCATAAAAGCGTCCAAATGCCGCTGCCGTAACCGCTAACTTCGTCTCCTTCTTCGCCACCTTATATCACTCCATATCGTCCTATTCTCTTGCTTGTCTTTGCTCTCCATTAACTTCGAGTGTGTTGCCTTCTTAGCTTTCACTTTCCGTTGGACCTCTCTAATTTCACCACCAGTTCCCTCTGTATCTAATAGAGTTGCCCTTTGAGACCCCTAATTTACATCTCTCTAGCTGTATTGAGTATCGAAGTTTTGATGATTAACAAAGTATGACTAAATGTTCAAAGAACCAGGTCTTCAACGTAGCTGCTTAATTGTTCTAAAGAACTAGCTCCTCAGGAGAAAGGATCAGCTCCTCATGTTGATACTTGTATGTCTGTACAAGACAGTAACTTTATCTCAAAGTTACCCAGGTTCGAGTTTGGTGGAAGAAGGCTGCTATAAGTGAAAAGGGTCGTTGCTCAAGATGATACAGATAATTCAGTCAGAGACAAAAGTCCCAAAGCTTGTGGAATCCTTGGAACAATAGGAGTCCTATCAAAGAGGAAACTGACTATGAATAGGACTCCTAGAAGATCTCAAGTTGAAGCGTTTAAATATGATCGACTTTGGACTTCTGAACTAAACTTTCACACATCAACAAAAGAGTCATAAGTCGTTTACTCGAGTTGAGTACTTGCATTGTATTCTTCCTGAGTCAGTCTAGTGACTGTGTTTTAGGAAATTGAGTTGTAATCAAGTGTCATAAACAATTAGTGAGTTGGAGTAAGTGTTTTGATTTACAAGTTAGAGTAACTTGTAAATTAAATAGGAGTAGTAGGAGTACTGGAGAGTATTTAATTACAGTCTTGTAATTGATACATTGATTGGGCTCATTGTTCTAGTAGAGATGGAGTTAAAAATCCTACGTGGTAGGTTGTGATTTTTGCACCTTTTGAGTCGGATAATTTTCCACGTAAAAATTATTGTGTTCATTTTATTGCTTATTTACTTTACGCTTAAGGAACACGGTAAAGAACCAAGTTCTTTAGTAATCCATACGGGCACTCAAACTAACAAGCTGCATCCCTGATACAAGTTGCTGTCCTTATCCACATACTACTCGCGTTCCCGCTACTCCTCTCCATATTCCTCGACTTCTATCCCAACTCTTGGGGTTTGTCCTTAGTCAAGGCTCCCCACTTGATTTTAGGTTGATCATACACAACCCTTATTATTGAATATAAGCATGACATTCTTTTTTATTACAACATGTGCAGACATACATACTCACACGTATAATGTTTTGTAAATAGTAAATCCTACCTACTCTTAAGCATTTTTCTTCTTTATCCCCAATATTACATGGATGTGATTTACATATTCTATTGTCTATTTAAGTGTGAAAATCGATTTTGCGTGAAGCCTTAGCAGAAAAAGAAAAAAAGATAGAATATAATCTTCATATATATATATATATATATATATATATCATTCTCCAACTGAAGCACACAACATCATTTGCTGCATTTGTCATATAGGAGGAAAGTGACATAAGTCCCTTGAAACTATCTAAAAGCTATTGTAAACAGCACTGATATTCCTCTTATCACCTTCATCTACGGATTCGATATGTTTCTCAAGTCTCAGGCATGATTACCGTTTCATTCAATCAAACGAAACTAAATTTTTTTAAATAACGGCGATAATGACAATAATAATATCAACGATACAAGTTTCTCCAAGAACACGTTTATTCCTATACTAAGTTGCTAGACTTATGCCAGTGATTCCAATACATGGATATATTTAGTCTTTTGTAAGAAGCCACTGAATATAGTAGCATGCATGCAACCATTCGCGTCTTAGATATTCTCTTCAATCATATATAGTAGAACTATTATTGGTGGCAAATGCTTTCCGTTAATTTAGATTTTGCAAGAAAAAAAGTTACGTTATTGCTCAATTTAATTTGAACTAGTTGCTTCTCATGCCGTATATAATCTATAAACTTAAATTATATACATTAACGATATAAACAAAATTAACAACTTAATTAGTTCAATAAATATTTAAAACAAATTATTGACTGCATTTTTAATAAGTTACTGCATCTATCTTCCCTTCAATTAAATGAGCGCCAAAAGAAAAAAGATACTAAGAGAGTAAAAACATCACCATTAATGTACAAAATTTTGATGTATAAGCACATGACTAACAACTGTATATGTTGAAATGTAAGAAATTAAACAACAACTTCTAAATTAGGAATTATTTAGGCAGAAAAATAACTAGAAGCCAATACTACTGTTATTAATAAAAACTGAGATTTATTCACAAAAGAGATCACAGCTTACATAACAAAACGAGAAGCTGGGGGTAGAAGTGAACACATTATTTAACACTCCATAATTATATAGCTAGTTAGCTGAAGAAATTGCAGCACAACGCTATGCACTCTTACTTTACACACACATACACACTCTTTTTTCCTTTCTTTTTGTTGCTAAAAGTAACTAATTAATGTCCACCTCTAGCTTATATAATTACTATTATTATTTTTATTGTTATTGAAGTCGAGTATATATCTATATTTCTAAATTATTAATTAATTAAACCCATAAAGCTCCAGCTCTTTTAAGCATTGGCTTTAAGGAGCGTTGAAGGTGAAGGCTCATAACTTCACTTTCACCACCCACCAGTTCACCGCCAATAAACACGGCGGGAACAGTAGGGTTACAGCCGAGCCTCGAAAGCGCCGCTTCGATTTCTCGGCCGCCCCTCTGCATCTCATCTAGCTCGTGAACTGCAGGGTGAACTCCGAGATCACAGAACAAAGATTTTATTGTATGGCTCATACAGCAACTACTCTTGCTGAAAATAACCACTGGCTTTTCAGCTACCATTCTGCTTACTCTCTCCATTGCAAATCTTAGAAAATATTTAGGGTTTTAAACGTGAAAAAAGAGGGAGCAAATGTGGAAGGTTAAGGATATAGTGGAGGGGATGTTGTTTGAGGTTTTTAGTGACTTGTGGTTCTTTGTAGGGACGTTGAGTTTTGAGGCGAGGAAAAATGAAGGAACAATGAGACATATTTATAGAATTCCTTAACGGTGTAGATTTGCTGAGGTTGCAAAAAAAGAGAATAAAGATTTGCTGAGGTTACAAAAAAAAGAAAATAGATTTGCTGAGGTTGCAAAAACAATTTTTATACACTTCACACTATCATAGCAAGTGGAACTAATAATCTGAAAAATTAATAAAACAGATAACATCCTATAGAAGATTAAATTATATTGCTAATAATGTAATGATATTTACTTTTTCAGTGCATATATCTAAGTAAAATCCAATCCAAAAAAGTAACTCCGAAACTATTAATATTAAATTTTCCATATATTACACATGACAATAAATTGTATTGCTTTTTTTAAGAAAAATATATTGTAATTTAGGGTTGTTGTAAATATCACGTACTAATAAAAAAAGTAATTCGAAACTATTAATTTTAAATTTCCTTTTATTACACATGACAATAAATTGTATTGTATTTTTTTTAAAAAAAGTATTGTAATTTAGGGTTTGTGTAAATATCACGTAGGAATAATTTTTTACTATTATTAAGAAAATTTCTGTGAATCCTCAAGGAATGATAAGTAACTTTCACACTATTGGAAAGATATCTGGATAGGTTCCAAAATTTACATGAGATCACCAATTTTGATAGTGATGGATAATTTATGTTGGCACTACATTAAAAAAAAAAAAAAGGTTTAATGTTGCACGATAACGATTCTTTGCATACGGAAATAGAGACGTGTCAATACTGCGGCTTTTCTCTTTGCTTGATACGACAAATCATTAATTTAGATCACTTTACCCCTTTTTTCTTTTATTATCAACTTAATTATTCTTGTTTATCAAAATAGTAATGTCGGTGCCCCATGACTTGACCCATCATCTTTTGTATGTTGCTTAATTTTGCTCCGAAATTAATTAATACTATTAATTTTTCCCATTATATATCTTTTTCTTAGTGGAACAAAAGGTGGACTTCATGATGTTTTCTTTCCTTTTTTGGGTACAAGATCTTTGATTGTAGTTAGCAAAATTAGAAGTTAAAAAGGGATGATTAGGGAATCGGGTTCAGGTTAAGATAATCTTGTTTAAGTTTTAATCGAGTGATTATTTAATTATGATGCATCTTTTTCCAGGAAGAATCTGCTGAGTTGGAGAGAGGGAAGTTGGATTTATCTAATTGGAAACTTTTTTGTGGTCCAATAAATAATGATTCGAATCCAATTCACTAACAAATATATGGAAATGCAAAAGGATAGAATTTTTGTAATGACATAGATGACCACATGCTTAAATTGTTACAATGATTATTTATTTGTGTCTAATTTATGTTTTGAAGTCAATATTTAAACAGATATGAGTATCAAGCTTGTACATTTCAACAATAACAATAGAACTGCTTTTTAGTTTTTATTTTGTATTCTAACTAAATGTTTGAATAACTTGAAATATTGGGAAAGATTGTTGAAAACAATGTGTAAAGATATTCAGCTATATATAGTAAACAAATTATGCATCGCTTATTTCCTTATGCTAATAAATGAAATCTATCTTCGAAAAATTTACTAACAAGAAAAACTATAGTACATAACAAGGAAAGGAGACAAAACCTTAAGGTCCAGGATATTATCTTCAACTCCTTTTCGTGCACATGCCAGTTATAGTTATCAGATAAATTGATAAGTCGCATATTCATGAGTGATACATAATTAGGTTGATCGATGGTTTCTTAATTACGACCACATGAGAGTAAAGTTCCATCGAATAATATTTATATGTGGTCGAATCTTGAGATTGATGATCTTGATCGATGATTACGGAGACTCGAGACCAAAATCTATAATATTATCGAACGATTTTACTTGAGAGAAAATTCTAGTAGTTATGTCCAATCACACACTGCATAAAAATTGAAGTTGAAGTTGAAGTCAGCATAAAATATTGTTCATTTTTAAAGGTTTTGTTGAATTAATAGCTAATTTCCTACAAAAATATGATGAATTAATTACATATTACATTTAGGAACGTAACACATAAACACATATGTATACACACGTGTACATTATAACATTTGCCAAATCTAGTACTGGAGGATTATCCTTTTACGTACTCGTCATCCTGAAAGGTATAATCAAAGACGAAATCATTATATTTAATGCAATATTTTTAATAATTAATTTAATATGCGTAAGGATTTAGTACTAATACTAACTCAAATTGGAAATTAAGACTAGAAAAAAACAAAAGGCATTCATGTCTGTGGCTAACTTTATACTAGCCGAGGATATTATATTACTATTTCTATTGTTTACTTCTTTATGAAATTTTCCAATATCAAATACTTAGAAACTATGAGAATGAAATAAAGATTTCTCTAGAGAAATCTTGACAGTTCAAAAGTTGATTCACTTTTATCAGGCTTTTCATCATATGCATATATGGGGAATCTTGGACATGTTGATCATAAACTTAGAAAAAAAGGTGTCCACAGCTTGTTCTATGTGAATGGAATTTGCTAGTGCTTTAAGTTCATGTCCTACACAAGGGACTGTGACCTAAAGTTAAGGCAATGTAGTGCCCATGATTGGCTCTTGTGGATCCCAAAGGCCTTTTTTTAAGGTTACTTGTACGGATTTAAAGTTATTCCCTCCAAGTGTTCGAGTTCTAAGCATATTAAAGATCTGTTCGAACTTGTGATATTGCAGTTTCAGTTGCAGTAATCTCTTGATTGTTAGATTATTTCTGTAGAAAAATTTCATATCGAAGTGTATATATAGGGCCGGATGCACATTGAATGAAGCTATGTCACGTGATACGATTAAATTTTTGTAATATAAAAAGACAGTTCGATCCACGAAACATCCCGTACTCATACAAGATTTCGGGAAGGGTCGCAACCAAGAAGACATAATAGTTAAAGCAGAAATAACACCACTTGACAAGATTGTTCTGTGAGCATTTTTGTGGGCAAATCTTTGGACGAGACTTTAATTTTGGTAAAAAAGTAGTTAAATAAAATTGAACTCCAGACTTCTTTTAACTTAAGACTCAATTAAATCTACAAGTCAAGGCTTTTTCTTGTCTACAAAAGTGATAATATATACTCCTATATATATATATATATATATATATATATATATATATATATATATATATATAACACTATGCACTCAAATGTCTTCTTCGCTTGGACGAGAAAAAAATAATAATCTCATATTGCCAACGTAAAAGATGCCTTCACGGGAAAAAAAGGAAATGATACTATAAGATAGGCACACATTCATGCACTAGCTAGCATACGTAATTGATCAGATAGCAAACGAGAATAAGGAAAGGAAGATAGAGATGCGACAACTGTTTACGTTGGCAATCATGTACGTACTAATTAAAGTTAGAAAAAAGAATGAAGTACATCTCTATAGATTTTTTCTAGCTACTTGATAAAAGAAGTCAACTTCTTACACACACAAACACACATTTGTATGATGATATGATAGATAGGAAAATAAGATAAAGATGGAAGGGAAAACGAAGACGATTCTTGGCATCACAAAAATCCAGAGGCGGAGTTAGAGTACTGGGAGCGGGTTCAACTGAATTCAGCAGCTTTAATTCGAATTTTGTATTTGTATCTATTGAATATGTACATATTATTAATTTAGAACAATTAAAATTTCGAAATCATAAGCTCGAAATTCTGGCTCCGCCTCTACTCGAATATGCCTTTTGGTAATACATATTTCATAGGTTTGAAGAGAGAAAGAATTATGTCACACGGAGAGAGAAGAAACAAAGCAGATTTGGGAAAATATTTCATTTACCTTCTTTGCTTTAGATTTACATAATTAATTCTCTCTCTCTTTTTGTTTTAGTTTTAACATAGTATTAAGTGGTGGAACGAGTGCCTTGGGGTACATCCGATAAAATTAAGTGGTGGAACGATACAACAAAAGTTCAGCATTTTAGATAGCCTATCTTCAAGAGAGAAAAATTCACTCTTAAAATTGTCCAGCATAATTCAGACAATAGTGTCAGAATTCAGATTCATACCTACTATGTCTAGCTAGTTGGATATTTTCTATGTAAATAAAATTAAATAAATTTTTAGAGAAATTAAATTATGTCAATACTTAAGACAAATATGTTACTCAAAATGCACCTCTATTGTGACACTACTTACTTGGTCATACACATATTTTAAGTACATGGAAGGTGCTTGTAATTATGCTATGTATATATACATTGTGTTAACTGATGAACTTTTATGTAATTGTGCTAAAAAGAACATTGAATACACTGTTGTACTCCTATAAAAACTTCTGTAATAGTTAGTTTCACATCTTATATGAAGACGATTGTTACTCCTTTCTTCAGGTTTGGCGAGGGGAGGGACGTACGGTCCATTCCATTCGAAGTATTATAAAAAGTTATTGCACCCTAAAGAATCTTCAATTTTTCATACAGTGTTGATTGATAGATTGCAAAGATTAACATAGATATAATAACATTCACAATTGATAATTCGGTAATTGAAATTATAGTGTTATAAGTTCGAATATCAATAATCTCCCGATTACGGCAAGTTGTATTTTTCTAATTGGCAAGTTAATCTTGGGAATAAGAAAAAACCAACATTTGCAAGTGCAAATGATTCTACTATTTAATTTAGCTTCTTTATTTTTCTCTTTCCTTTAGTGATTCACCATTTCTTGCATGATAAGATGGATCAAATGCTTTGAAGGATACTTATATTATTCTGTTATAATCCTTGTTAAGATTGGATATATATGCAGCTCAAATGATCCTCTTTGTTGGATATATATGCAGCTCAAATGATCCTCTTTGTTGGATATATATGCAGCTCAAATGATCCTCTCTTTGTTGAAATCACACAATTATAAGTATATAGTATATATCTCACACAATTGCTTGATCCCTTTGATAATGCCCTCTTCTTTTTCTTTTTCGGTTGTCATAGTGTTCTTTAACAATAAAAAAAGAAAATCTAATATCATAAAATTTATTTACATTATATATGTTTTGTGAATGGACAACTCTAGAAGCAGAATGTCAACCACTTCAAGATGCTTACACTGAGAACCCCACCTTAAATTATTATTGCGGATGGGATATATAGAGTACATTAAATTCTTCTTTTTTGTTTTGCGAAATATTCAAGAAACTAATTTGCATTTCAAAAAAAAAAAAAAAAAAAAAAAAAGGAAACAAGACAAATGGAACCCTAATACAGAAAAGGTCGGGTTCTGTCAACATTGTTGACAAATCTATTGAAAATTTGCGTATTATATTAAAAAATGCACAAAGTAGATTTCTTTTTGTTTTTTTTGTTTTTTTATTATTTATTATTTAAAATACTCAAAGACTAGGACTTCACTTTTAAAGTATTAGGACTCCCAAGTCTAGATATTTAGGATTGTATATATTTTTCTCTTTGTAGAGTCCTTATGTAATTAATCTATGTAAAGACCATTATAAATAGGAATAGAGAGTTCGACAATTGGTGAGGCTTTCATAAATTGTTCATGGTATCAGAGCATGATTCATCTTCTCAGTCTCTTTTTAATGATCCTCTCGCCATCATATCACCATTACATTTTTGCTCTCCATCAGTTTGACATTTGTCTCTGACTACTAATACCTCTCCTATTTTCTCGAGTTATGTAGTGATCATGATACCTCTTCTCAGCCTGTTTCTAATGATCCTCTCATCATCATATAGCTCTTACATTCTTCCTCTCTATCAGTTTGATATTTTGTCTCCAACTACTGTCACACCTCTTTTCGTACACCCCCATGAGGAGTATATAAAGAGTTTTTCTAATTAAAGTGACATTACTCGAAATAGAATTATTTAATTATTTTTAGAGTCGCCATTTGAAAATTTTAAATTGGTGTTCCAAGTCACCGGTTTTATCCCAGATCGAGAAAAAGATTTGACTTTCTTAACGAAGTCTACGAACCAGAAATTCTAGGTAAGGAATTCTGTTAACCCGAGGGAAGGTGTTAGGCACCCTCAGGTTCCGTGGTTCTAACACGGTCACTTCATTGTCATAATCGGCCTATTATTTGATTTTATACCTATTATCGGCCTATAGTGTGTTTTACCTTATTTTGCTTTTTCGCTTTTTTAAAATTATCGGAGAATTGCAATGTTAATCAAAATTAGGTCACAAATTACGTCACATAAATGCACCCGCAACTTGTAACATCTTTTAATTTAACATTGAAATTTTGGGATCTGGGTCACATAAATGCGCACCCGAGTTTAGGAAATTAAACTATTAGACTAATGAACCTAAAGCAAATTACGCGTTTTTTAGTTCTTCGAGTGCCATGAAATTCGCTAAATAGCGCACCTCGGTTTTTCTAATTGTTTTAATTAATGAGGGCCATATGTTTGTAATTTCATTTGGTATGGCATGCCTCGAATTAGTTTAAAAGTTTTTATTATTTAAAATTGTTAAAATTGGGTCACCTAAAAGGCACCCCCGAAGTTGGCATTGTCACTATGTCACGGGAACCGTACCCATAGTCACAATGAAGTTAATCGTGCCTAACAGCGAGCTACTAAAGTTTGAAACGTTAAGGGCTTATTTATTCTAATCTTGCACTTAGTTAATTAAGAGGGCCATTGGTGATCGTTGTTAACTATATGGCACACCCCTATTATTTAAAAGAACTTTTATTGTTTATGCATTAGAAAGAGGTCCTATTAACAATCAGCCCAATTAGCTTCCAATGAGTAAACGGATCAAACCCAATATAAATCATTAGACATAGGTCCATTCGCAGATATAGCCACTAGTTGTATGAAATGAGCACAATTGAAATTTGAGATTAACTTTAGGAAAAACAGTCTCAGTTGATTCTAAAGTGCACAAATTCTAAACATAGCATAGTTACAATTATAGCCATTAAATTCACACATATGATGATAATCTGAATTTTTACATTAACAACACTATTTTAGCATAGCCAGCTTAGCAAAATAGGATACAATTGAAATTTACAGTACACCAAATCCGTCATCAAAATAATGGTCTTAAAATGAATCAATTTATGTGACTATGAACATAACCACAGTTTTAACAAACTGGTCACAACCTGAATTTACTACCGACAGTACTATTTTCAGAACAACAGTCAAAAAGAACAAGCCAGTTAGTGCAATCTTATTACAACCAGCAGCCGTTAACTTTACAACAATAGCTATATTCTGTATTTACAATAATAGTGCTACTTCTATAACAGTATCCGTGTGTTAAACTTCGAGTAAGACTGACCTATGCATTCTATCAAAGTTTCATAACACTCATACAATTGCGAGAAGGAGTAATTACTAATTCCAGTCAATTAACATATAACTGATTACAAAGCTGGAAAATTAACTTATTATTGGACTTCAACATGCAATCTCAGCTTTACTTAAATTGCCCAGATCATCATAGTGATTTAAGAGCCTGCTTTGGTTCATTCTTTAAGCCTCAAACAGTCAGAATTGGTGAGATGAATGGACTATCGATTACTACTGTAACTAGCTCAAAATATCAAACAACTGCCCTGTTTGACTGGGCAAAATACTACTTTCTATTACACCAGATGTTCAACACAAAGCCAACAGCCATTATCAATTCAGAAGCAATTCATATCAGGACTCGATATAGCAGGAGTTATCATTTACCAGTGAAGAACAGGAACAGAACAGAATCTTACTAAAAAATATAAGACAACAGTTGTGTACCAGCACATAGACTAATCATCAATCGTTTTGAACAGAACGATCAGGAACAGATTCCTGAATAAGCGATAACAGAAACAGCAAAGTCATTCAATGACATATTCATGATTGTCAATAGTGAACGAGCAAATTAAGTGAGATGAACAGCAAATCAAGGGTACGAAAAATTGATCCAATAGACATCAAATAACTCATTCATTCAAGCTTACTAAACTGAAATTACAAGAAAATTTGAAACTTACCTATATAAACTGAACAACTAAACGATCTTGTCAAAACAACAGCAAACGAACAACCACAGCAACTCGATCTTACTTAAAAAATAAACACCAAATTTAGCTCAAAACTTAGAAGTTTTTCTGTTATCTTTTAGACTCTATTTTTCTGAAAAATTTCTACTGTCTAGCCTCTTTTTTAATGACTGACCTTTCTTTCTTCTTATATCCCCCAAAAATAGAACCGACCCCCCCTCCAGATTTTCTTTTTTATTTTATTCCCCTTTCTGTTAATTTTCTGTTACCAAGATACTCCCACCGTATCCCCCTCCTAACAGATTTTGTTTGCATTTGTATGATTATCACTCCTCTCAATAGAAATCTGTTGAGAGCTTCTTAAAATATCTTTTTAACCCCCCAAATTTTTTTTATTTTCGTTTTAGTACTGTCAGAACCTTCTACTAAAGGGTCGAACTGACCCAGCCCAAGACACTTACCCCTAAATTGATTTTGGACCCAGTCTTTTGGCTTACATTTTCAGAGGCTATTTGTGTTTATAGCCTCTTTAAAACGTAGCCATACGGAAACCAAAATTAAACTAACAAAAATATTAAAGAAAAATGTAGAAGAAGACAACACCTAAAACACTGATAACAAAATGAAAAAAATGAAAACAGAAATAATAAAAAAAAACGGACAGAATAAAAGATGAGATTACCTCGGCCAAAAAATCTCTTAACAATCAGTGATTTTAAGACCAAAATCAAGTTTAACTGTGTGTTCTTGTCAAGAACACACGATTAAAACTCATTTTGGTTAAAGTCAGTCTTTAAAAATCTTGATTTTGAATATTATGTTTCTTCTGATTTTTGTCTTAAAAATCACACGGTTTTAAGGATTTTGGTAGTGTTGGGGTATCGATTTGGAGTGAGGGAGTAATGGGGTTTGTTTGTGTGGGATTTTGGACGAGTTTTGGAGAAGAAAAGCAGCCATGGCTGCTTGAAGACCTAGGCGGCTAGGGTTTCGGAGGGGAAGGGGCTGTTTGGACGAAGAAGGCGGAA
>MCJB01030670.1:125428-175134 GCA_002018475.1 Nicotiana obtusifolia
GGTAGGGTTTGTTAGGACATATATATAGGGGGGGTGTGAGTTAGTTTCGAGCCGTTGATCTTGTTAAGATCAATGGCTCAGATGCAACCGGACCTTTTAAAAGGAAACGGACTTGGGCCTGTTTTAGTTAGTTCGGATTGGGCCTGGTTTGTTTTAAAACAAACTAGCCCAGTCCGTTTTCTCTCTCTTTTTTTATTAATTAATTAATTACTTATTTTAAAATCCTTTTTAATTTTTATGATTAGATTACTTAGTAATTAAAATCCTATCTACCTAAATGTGAAATTAAACTAAATTAATTATTTATAAAAATTAAAACAATGCTAGATTCTAGGAACTGACTATTAAAACTAAGAAGAGTGTAAAAATGAACTATTTTTTAATTTTTTAATTTTGTAAAATCAACAATTACTAATTCAATCCTAGAAATGTAAAAATAAATCCTAAATGCAATGCATGATATTTTTGAGTATTTTCATTAATTAATTACTTACAATTAAATATGAGTAATTAAAAATCTAATTAATTATTAAAATGGCTAATAATTACTTAAAACTATTTTATTTTATTTATAGGAGTATTTCGGGTATGGTAAAAACCACGTGCTCACAACTACTAACACCTCTCCTACTTTCTCTACTTCCCTTAGTTCCCCTTCTTTAGGTTCTTCAGATCTCTGTATTTGTAGCAATTCTGAGCCCAATTCCAATGAGGATTCCTCATCTAAATCCACTACTCCTCAATTACTCTTTTTTACCTCGTTGTCTACTTATAATTCCTCTATCTCTATATATACTATTGTCTCTCATCCTATAAAACTCTTTCAAAGTATGGTATTTCTAACCTAAGAAGATTCTTTCATTGAGTGTGAATGTACATATCACTAGACCTTCATGTTTCTCTCAAATTGTGAAATATTCAAAGCGGCAACTAGTCATGGCCAATCAAATTTGGGTGCTTGTTCCCTATAATTCAAACATGAACGTGGTAGGTTGTAATTGGATTTATCGTAATTAAGCATAATTCGGATAGGCCTATTGAGTGATGCAAGGCTCATCTTGTAGCACAAGGTTTTCATTAACTTGGAGTTGAATATAATGAGACAATCATATTGTTTGTGCCACTGCTTAATGAGGTGTTAGTGGTTGGAGACAAATGTCGAACTGATAGAGAGGAAGAATATAAAAGGCGATATGGCGATGAGAGGATTAATAGAACGAGATTGAGAAGAGATATCATGGTCACAACATAACTCAAGATAAATATATAAGTTTTTCCCCAAGACAATTTAATAGTTAAGAAATTAAAATTTGAATCACAATATAACGTTTGAATATTAATATTTTTTCGATGACCGATATTTGGTTGACCTGATTTCCTATGCTAGAAGCAAGACTCGAAGAGTGAAGTACAGACTTAGATTACAACACTAATTTATAATAGACATTAGGCATTATTAGTTAAAGAAAATAAAATAATAAAATTCACCCTCATGTATCCTGGCGTCGAATATTTGAGGGTGGCTTAGGATCCGATAGGATTTGTAATTCAGGTTGGGATGCTATCATCCTAGAACCAAAATGAGCCATTTTTCTTTTTATTTTTTTCAATATAAACACCATATATGCATTGCTCCTATTTAATCAAATAATATACTATATTTAAAAATAGAAAATGCATATTTTATCCCCTAAACTTATCCCTAAATTTTACTTACACACTTAAATTATATGAGTGATCTTTTAGTCTTCTATTCTCATTCAAAACGTATTTATTTTCCCCTTGAAAGATGATGTGACAAAGAAATTGGTCACATGACACTATATGCAGGAAAGAAATTTAAAAAACATGAAAAGTTGACTACATCATAAAAATATCATTTTTCTATTGGTATTACAAACTA
Organism: Nicotiana obtusifolia; assembly: GCA_002018475.1. NCBI lineage: Eukaryota > Viridiplantae > Streptophyta > Magnoliopsida > Solanales > Solanaceae > Nicotiana > Nicotiana obtusifolia. The sequence continues at coordinate 127,332 of MCJB01030670.1, forward strand.
ACAGCACCTAAATCATATTTCTTTACCTTTTCTTTTAATTTTTCTCTTTCTCCTCCTTACTCCTCTTTTCCTTGTCCGCACCACAAAAACTCACCATAAAAAGCCATCTCACATTAGAAGTAAATCTCACTTAATTCTTTATTCCAAAAAAAGAGAGGAAGACAAAAGAAAATCCAACTAATTATAGAAAGACATACAAACTATCAAGTAATAATTGGAGTTTGATATATAATTGGCTTTGTTAAGAATAAGAAAATAAAGTCTAAATTTTACTCACAGGTCACCACAAAAAATAATTTTAGTTCAGGAAATTTTAGCCAAACTCTACTTGCAAGCAAAAACCAGAGCATTTGCTAGTGCTTGAGAATTGATAGCCGTTTATGATTTTCGACAATAACTTGTGTTAAGTAGCAGAATCTAGCTCACTCTACTAACAAATGCAAGCTGAGAGATGAACTGAGATCGAGAGCAAAATACTGTATCATTGCTCCAAGAGAAACAAAATGAATGATGATCTCGTTATGTACAAGAGAAGCTAACTATTTAAATGACTGAACTAACCGACTGACTACATGAGTTTACTAACTAGTCAATAACTGTTATGACTAAGTTAAGCTAACTAGAGCTAACTAACTGCTATAGCCGTCGGCTAAGTGACACTAAGGTTGTCATACTCCTTTACACCCCTTTCAAGATAGGGAAAATGAAGATACTCTTCATCTCTAGCTCGGAAAGCAAGTAGTGATGTTGGTGCTTGGTAAGGCCTTTGGTGAGATGTCAGCCTTGCTGAAGCTAATAAGAGAGTCTTGACCAAGCCGTGTTGAATCGTCTCCCAGATGAAGTACCAGTCAATATCAATATGTTTAGTACGTTCGTGAAAGACTGGATTAGCTGCAATTTGGATAGCGGACTTACTAATGCAGTACATAGGTACAAGTAAGGGCAGATCAATAGTAAGCTCCTTAAATAGACCAACAAGCCAAAGACCTCAACCACAATGGAGGCTAACGACTTTGCAAGCAGCTTCTATATGAGAAGCCTTAGCAGCGTCCATGAATTGACTAAGGCATTGGACTTTAAAAGAAATATCTGGTTGACATATATCTAAATAGAGAAGCCTTCCAATCAATCTTTGATGACTATCAGGATCAGCTATCACTAGATCATTCTTTTTCCCAGTGTGTTGATCAAATTCAACAACAATGAGCTTAAGATTCAGCTCCTAGGAGCACCTAAAGGCTCAGATGATGTAAGTCCCATGTCAAAGATAAGTTCTAAGGCATAAGAATTCTAGATTGATTACGAGCAAATTTCAAGTCAAGAAAATACCTAAGTTCACCTAGATCCTTGATCTTAAAACTGTGTTGCGGGATCTCTTTAGTCTCTTGAATAATTTGGACGCCATTACCAGTGATTAGAAGGTCATCAACATAGATCAGAACCACAAGTATCTTCGCATAAGCTTTCTTTGTAGGCAAGGAACAATCCAAACGACTTTGAGTGAAACCAGAGTCCACTAAGGCTATACTTAACTTTAATATTTCTTGTCTAGAAGCTTGCTTATGACCATGAAGGGACTTAAGCAGCTTTCAGACCTGTTGTTTGCCTGTAACAGGAGAGAAACCCTAGGGCAGTTGTTTACACATTTCTTCAGTTAAATCATCCTATAAAAAGGCATTAAAGACATCCATTTGAAAAATATTCCAGTTATTTGCTGTAGCCACAGCCAAAATAGTCCTCAGAGTCACCAATTTTACAACAAGAGAGAAACTTTCCTGGTAATAATCTCTTCCCTTTGACTATACGCTTTGGCTACTAGTCTAGCCTTAAACCTTTCAATTCTACCTGTTGCTTTGTATTTAATTTTATACACTCACTTGCATCCTATGGCCTTCTTCCCTGTAGGTAAATACATGATAGGCCATATCTTATTGTCCTCCAAGGCTTGGATGTCAGACTTCATAGCTTTAACTCACCTAGGGTCCTTAGCAACTCCAGAGTAAGTTATAGGCTCCACATCTGTAGACACCGTTGTGACAAAACTTTGATAAGTAGCTGCAAGACCACTATATTCAGGCACATCAAAGATGGGATATAATCAAGTGGAAGCAATCTTCTTTTCGTTATGTGACATGGCATAATCCCTCTACCAAATAGGAGGTTTACTAGTCCTATTTAATTATGACAAAGCATGTGGGGACTGTGACACTGATGATGTAGGTATTGAGGAACCATGGAACTCTTCACTAGCTACTGCAACTTCTTGAATGAATCGAATAGGTGATGGTAACACATGGGAGTCACAAGCCTGTAACTCCTCAAAATAAGAAAACATCAACTTGGGATCATGAGTTTGTGAAAAAGCTGAAGTCTGTATTTGTGACTGCTGTACAATGTATTATTGGTGGAAAGGAAATCCTTCTCATTGAAAATCACATATCTACTTATAAAAAGTACTATATTCTCCAAATCAAATAACTTGTAGCCCTTTTGAGTGGAAGCATATCCCAATAAGACTGACCTGATGGCCCTTTGTACATACTTGTGCTTCCTAATAAGGTTGGAGGCATAACATAGATACCAATGACTTGCAAAATGTGATAAAGTCGATTCATTATGATACATCATCTCAAAAGATGTTTTATTTCCCAAAATAGTTGAAAGAATCCTATTTATTATGTAAATTGTTGCCTCAATACATTCACCCAAGACTTAATAGGTAAGGAACTTTGAAATCTAATAACTCAAGCTATCTCTAGTATATGTCTATACCTCCTTTCCACCACCCTATTCTATTATGGGGTGTATGGACGAGAACCTAGATGAACAATAGCATGTTATTTAAGTAATTCAGCATAACTACTATTACAATAGTGCCATTGTCGGATCCGAAAACCTTTATGTGCTTTCCAAATTGATTAGTTACGCCAAAATTTTTCGAAAGAATAGTGACTACATGAGATTTAAGTTGCAACAAAGAAATCCAAGTCCATCTAGAAAAATTATGAACCAAGGAAAGAAAGTATCTCATTCCATTATAGGTAGGCACTTTATAAGGCTCCCAAATATTCATATGCAACAAATGAAATACATCTGCAACCTTATTACAACTGATAAAGAATATAGTTCTTGTTTGTCTAGCTAGAGGACATATGTCACTCTAACTTATTTAAAATTTTTCTTAGTCTTAAAATGTGTAAGCTTCCTAAGTACATACATAGAGATATGTCCTATTCTCTAGTGCCAAAGAGCTCCATCAATGACAATGACTCTTGCTACTGTTATAGACTTTGTAAGACTGATATTTCTTCCTTTTCTAAGTGAATTCAGGACATATAAATCATCCTCTTTTACCAGTCTCCTTTACTTTCTCAGTAAAGATATCCCAAAACACAAAATGTATGGAAATAAAGAAACACAACAATTCAAAGATTTCATCAATTTGGATACAGGCAATAGATTAAGTTTCAAGCCTGGAACACAAAGGACATTTTCAATTAGATCACCTCCTCCCAAATAACAATTTCAACTTGAGTAGTTGCTGCAGAATCCCAGTAGGTAATTGCACTATGCCTGAATCTCCTACTAGCACACCATTTTTCAATACAAAATTGTCATTTATTATATGATTGGTGGCATCTGTATCGACTATCCATTTCAGAGTAGCTAGACTGTAAAAAAGAAGTTTACCTGCATGTTTGCACTAGCTTCCCCTATAGATGACTTGTTTAACAGAGACATGTTGTATTGGTTCTGGAATTGTTAATGATCCTGTGTGAAAATTGGAGTTCCTTGCATAGGCATGGTATCCCCTTGTCGGTGCTTGATGAACCTCTATTATTGAGGCAAAACACTTCCATGGCACAGATTTTCAGCATTGGTTGCATTGTCTTTCCTCTTCCCTTAAAATAAGCTGGATAACCTATTATCTTATTATAATTTTCCTTGAGATGACCTTTCATGTGACAGAATTCACGCTATATCAGTTTGTAGCAGGTCTCCCTAGTGTGTCCCTTCATAATGCAATGATCACAGAATTGATTAATTTTTTAAAGGTTTTTCTACCGTCCCTTTGCAGTGAAGAGTGGTAGGATCAACATTCTCGCCAAAGACATAGCGTCATTCAGGCCCTAATTTTTGGCTCTCACCTTGAGCAATTATAGCATATGCTTGATTAGTTGAAGGTGTTGGTGACATCATTAAGATTTGGCTACGAGACTGACTGTACTTGTTATTCAGTCCCATTAAAATTATAATAGCCTTTGATTTATCAAATGAGTGATAAAGTCTTTTGATTTATCACAACAAGAGGGTGGAGATATAATAGAATTAGTTTCATCCCAGAGGTCTTTTAATTTTGAATAATAGATGAAAACAAAGAAAACACCTTAAGTCAAAGTCGCAATCTCTTTATGTAGATAGTAAATCCTAGTCAGATTCTGTAATGAACCGACCGGTCATTTTGAGCATTTGTATTCTGTTCAGCCGTTTGAAGTCTTGAGTAGCTTCATATGATGTATTATGACTTGTGTGTATCGTCGGTTTTGGTTTTCAGGTGATTTGGAATTGATTTGGAAGAATAATTCTCGACTATAAAGTTTTAAGCTGGATGAGTTGACCAAGTTTGACTTTTGAGTATTCGACCTCGGATCAGAGTTTTGATAGTTTCGTTATGTTTGGATGGTGATTTTGGACTTGGACGTATGCCCGGATTTGAATTTGGCTATTCCTAGAAGGTTTCGACACTGATTGGCAAAAGTTGATAATTTGAAGTTTGGAATGTTCATAAGTTTGATCGGGAATTGACTTTGATGATATCGGTTCTAGATTATAGTTTCTAGAATCAGAATAGCTTCGTTATGTCATTTAGGACTTGTGTGCAAAATTTGAATTCATTCCAAGTTGATTTGATTAGGTTCGACACGAGTTTTGGAAGTTAAAAGATTCAAAGTTTATTAAGTTCGATTTGAGGCCTGATTCGTGGTTTGATGTTGTTACGGGTGATTTGAGGTCTCGAGTAGGTCCGTGTTATGTTATATGACTTGTTGGCCTTTTCGGACGGGGTTCCGAGGGGCTTAGACGTATTTCAGATTAATTTCAGGCCATTTTTTTTATGTTTTCGTTGCTGGTTGCTGCTGGTGTCTAATGCCTCTATGGTTCTTTATGATCGCGAAGATGATGATGCAACTGCATAGAGGGATTCTGGGGCTGAGTAATTTTCTTATTCGCGTTCCTGTCTTCAGGAACGCGTTCGCGTAGGTATGTGTTGGTTATTGTTCACGTTCGCATATGGGGCACCGCGATCACGTAGAGCTGAGACAGGAGCTGGGGGTTGGTGAGTTCTCCTCCGCGTTCGCATGGATTAGTCCGAGTTCGCAGAGAGTTGGCATCTGTGGGAATCACGTTCCCATGAGTAGGTTCGCGGACGCGTAGAGTATTTTAGGGGCAATGCGTTTTCTTCTTCGCAATTGTGATGGTATTTCCGCGATCGCGATTCATTGATTCATCTAGTGATTATCCGTACTCCATTTTCGGGGGTTTCGGCCATTTTAACGTATTTGGAGCTATGGAGCTCGGATAAAGGTGGTTTTCACCACATGAATTTGGGCAAGTGTTCTCAACTCAGTTTTAATTGTATTTCATGAATCTATCCTCATTTTTGGCATTTGATTGATGATTTCAACGGAGAAATTGGGGATTTTTGTCTAAAATTTCATAGAGGGAATTTTTAAGTTTTGAACATCTATTTGGAGTCAGATTTGAGTGAAACTAGTATGGTTGGAATCGTAATTGAATGAGTTATCAAATTTTGTGAGTTTTGTCAGGTTTCGAGGTGAGAGCCCGAGTTTGACTGTTTGGTTGACTTTGGGCTTTTGATTAAAGATTCTACCTTTATCAATTGGGTTCGTTTCTATTGGTATTATTTGATATTCTTGAGTTGCTTTTAGCTAGTTTCGAGCCATTCGGAGGTCAGTACGCGCAGGATGGCGTTCATTTCTAAACTTGGTACTGAGGGTATGAATCCCTTAATATACGTGTTATGTGTTGGTGTTGAGGTGACGCATATGCTAGGTGACAGGTAGGTGGGCGTGCACTGTGTGAATTATGACTCGGTTGATTTCGTGGTACTGTGTAGTTATCTATCTTTTTTCTATCCATGAAATTCCTATGTGTTAAAGTAATTGAGCTGTGATCCATGTTAGAAATCATGTTTATGCCATATACTTATTCTGTTGGGACCCACTGAGGTCATTTCTGCTGTTGAGTTATTTGCTTAAATCGCAATTACATACTCAGTCATAATCATTCATTTGCATATCATAACTCAGTCTCTGTTATCATTTATTGTTACATCATGTTATCATTGTTTGGGCTGATTTTCATGAGATTTGTGAGCCCGAGAGATTAGAGAGATTGATGACTAAGTGAGGCTGAAGGCCTGTTTGTGAGTGATACTTATGGGATGGGGCTGCATGCTGCAGCAAGCTTTATTGATTCATGATGGGATTGGGCTGCATGCCGCAGCATGCCATGATTGGCTTATATTAGCACTTGGGCAGGATCCGCCTCTCTGGAGTCTGACATAGCAGCAAGGAGTGCACGTAAAGTTGAGTGTTGAGTACAAGTGCGTTGACTGATTGGGAGGTGCTGAGTGATTGAGCGTGCTGAACGAGGTTGACTACTCTGAGAGTGTGAGTACATGAGTTCATCACTGTGATGCATTACATTGACATGCATACTTTGTATGTAGGCATAGAGATGCATTTCCTCATGCCACATGGTATTGTGACATTCATGACTTCATATGCACATTGACGTGTAGGCATAGAGATGTAATTTCCTCATGCTCTTCGAGAATGAAACATCTTATCTGTTGTTGAAAGTTTTTGGGAAAAATCACAGTTTTCTGATATACTCATACTTTGGAAATTTGGTGAAAGATTTGGGGTTTTAATATTATACCTGAAAAGCATGCCTACTTTTTCTGTAACTATGAACGAGCTGAACATCATATCTTTGAGTTATTACATGTGTTGCTTTTATTATATCGTTATGAGTTGTTCTTGGTTATTGGTGTTGGACTCTGACCGTTGTCCAAACTCGTCACTGCTTTCAACCTAAGGTTAGGTTTGTTACTTATTGAGTACATATGGTGGGTTGTACTCATACTACACTTCTGCACGTTGCGTGCAGATTTTGGAGATGATATTACTGTGTATGGTGGGAGCTGGCTTGAAGATGAACCTGCAATTTGGTTGTAGATGCTTCTTGTTCATGGTAGCTTTAGATTTATAAAAATTTGTTTATGTGCATTTCAAGCAGATGATGTATTTACTTCATACAACTTTGTAAACTCTAAATCTCAGAAGCTCATCATTTGTACTACCAATCCTTGGGATTTTTGTATAAAAATTCAGTTATTTCATTATTTATTTTCTCTGTAAACCTTGTTTGAGTTGGATCGTCTCTAATTGGCTTACCTAACGGGTTGGGTTAGGTGCCATTACGACTAGTTAGATTTTGGGTCGTGACAAGTTGGTATCAGAGCCCTAGGTTTGTAGGTTCTACGAGTCATGAGCAAGTGTCTAGTAGAGTCTTGTAGATCGGTATGATGATATCCATACCTATCTTCGAGAGGCTACAGGGCATTTAGGATAAACTTCCCATCTTTCTTTCCTTATCGTGCAACATTGATTCAGCTTGAAGCATTTCTCTTTGAACTCCTTGCACTTACTCGTATGTGCATCTGAGCGCTCGGTATCAGCTGTACATCAACGGCTTGTGAATTTCATGGATAAGGTGTGAGATGTATTTTCTGTGTTTTGTTGATGGGCCAGCATAGAGAACTTGAGGCCTGGTTTGGACCGCAGCTTAGGCTCGGTAGTTTCAATTGTGTGAGCATGTTCTTTTGGACTTCTATGTCCAGTGGTGTCCCTATGAGTGGAACTTATGGCTCGGTGAGTGGTTGGATGGCTATATGATGAGTAGGATGTGATTACAGGGTGTGTTCATATGGTTTTCATGTGACGAGAAGAGTTCTCTTGAGGGTTCAGACTCAGGGAGATTAGGTAATTGCGTAGTAGTTGTGGCTGTGAAAGGGTATGGAGAGATGTCAGTTTGAGGCTACGTAGGTGGAACATGCAGGGTAATCTATGGATGTGTGATTCTTATGATATTGTGTGAAGGGTTTCTTTTCTACTAGTGGATTATATGTGTTGCGATTTGAGTTTGGATCGGTTGAGAAAGTTGACCCGACTGTCACGAGGATGAATGCGGGCTTAGCTGATGAATTGAGGTATTCTATGGGTTGTGTTGCAGGAGCTTGTGGAGGATTTAGTTGAATCTCACTGCGGGATTATGGCAGTAATAGATTTTGGGTATTGTGAGTTATCGACTATTTTGTTCTATGGCTTTGAACGAAGTAGGGGAGTTTGCCATTGGCGATTTGATTGTATGGTTATCTGTTGTATTAGTTTCAGTCTGATGCATACTTGTGAGTCAATTATGACTCGCAGAGATTGGTTTTGAGAATGAATTGAGTAAGGAATTTTTAGATGCATGATGTATTACCCCTTATGGATATATGAGAGTCTTGGAAATGGTCTAGGCTTTCTGTTTATAATAGATATAATATATCATGAAAAGGATTCACTCGGTTGCTTAAAGGTGTGGATTAATTCTTTAGGTGTTATCGTTCTAATAGGGCACAGGCCACTCGACCTGTTTGGTCGGTGCAATTGAGATTTGAGTAGAGTGGATGATTCTCGAGAAGGTTCTAATGGATTCAAGATTTATCTGTAGCAATTGAGAATTTTTTCAAATTTGTATATGGTTAGAATCTGAGATTTATATTGGATGGTGTCGAGATTCGTGGTATTTCTATATCCTTATGGATTCTACATTTCAGTATTAGGAAGGTGAAGAAAATGACTTTAGATTAATAGAAGGTCTCTTCAAAGTGGGCATGTTGGTTATGGTACTTTTGGGGTGCTTAAGAGGGAATACAACGGCTTATGGGCCTTAGGGCGGTGTGGTTTTATGTTAGGATCTCTTGTGGTGAGCTTTGGATAAAGATCGTGGTGTTTTGGCAATAAGATGTGCCAACTTGAGGATAATTCAGAAGGAACTCGGAGAAACAGGACAACTTAGTAGTAGGTTGGATCAGCACGGTAATGGATATGATCGGTTCTTTGGGTACTTATGATGTGGTGAGTCTCTATAGGTGTTTTGTGGAAATTTTCTTGGGTTTGGCAATATGCGTGGCTTGGTTATGTGAAAATGGGTATCGAAGAGTTCTCGATGGTTTCTACCACGGCTTGAGATCGATATTTCCTACCAGTGCGAGGAGCATGTTGCGTATTGTGATTTTCTCCTGGATGAGATCAAATAAAAAGTTTCTGACTAATTGGGTATGTATTCTGCTGGTGACTCAAAGTTGATTATGAGATTCTCACACTTTTCACGTGATGGCTTAATAGATGCGGTGTGTTATGGGGGATTGAAATTTGCATGTGCAAGGTCACGGTTCAGTTTTTAAGGGAAGGTAATGAATTTTTAAACAACATAGACTGTTTCAAATGACTAGATGAATGCTATTACTACTTGGTGTTGCCTGAGAAGGGTGCGCATTTCAGAAGGCGCACTGTGTTTTGACTTACAGATGCTTTATTGGTATTGCGGTACTCGCCTGGTTGGTCAACTGCTAATGTTCAGATTTTGCTATGTGGCACGGAAGAATTATGGAAGTATTTCTTGTGGGATGATTGTGTATGAGAGATGTGTTAGCCATTCGAGTGGTGGAGTTGAGATTGGCTATCATGATCCATGTGTTCTATGAATTTAGAGATTGGGAGTTCTCGGAAGCAGATTGTTTCGTGGCTGTGGATTGTGAAGATGTGGCCAAGGTTATCCAGCTGGTAATATGTGTTATGGTTAAATCCTTGTGGACTGTTGGAGGGCTATTTATCCATTTGGGGATGGCCAGAGTTGATTTGGGGCCAATTGGTAGGCCCGAGGAGGATGTGTATTCTACACCGGGTTAGATTTATTGACTTAACATCGTTATTGCTGAAAGTTGTGTCATTCAATTATAGTTGAGCTTGTTCATGTCCTAATATGTTCATATGTTGCTCTTCTATGGTACGAGGGGTTGTGATTTGTTGGTTATATGCACACGCGATGCGGTTCTGTTTAGGCCTTATAGTGGAATTTGAGCGAAATGGTTATTGGAGTGTCGAATGGTTGATTGCGCCTTGGTTATGGTCTTTTTGGGACGTGGTATATTGTGTTATTTGCTTCTCCAAGGTTATGGTCATTCACTTTGTGTAGTTGATGTCGTATTGCATCTGGTTGTTGATTTTGAGCATTGTGGCTTGAGGTATTTCATCTGGATCGGTGTCTGGATGGGTTACACATTGCAGCGGGGCTATGTCGGAATATGATCCTTTGTGTTAGATTCATGTGTCTTGGTCTTACTATATGTGATGGGTTCATAGAATTGCGTTGTGGTGGTACTTGTTGACCTTGCAGGATGGTTCTCTCATTTGAGTCATTTTCCATGTTTGAGTATATTTGAATTGTTGCTTGTAGTACATAGTTTGCACGGTTGTGACTTTAGGTTGTATTGGTGAGCATGTCAATAGAATAGTTGTGTTTGATGAGATGAGGTCATTGGACCTAGAATGGATACTATCGAATTTGATTACAGTATGTTTGGAAGAATAACTATCGGAAGTCGGCTAAGAATTTGGCTTTGGTTCTAGTCGGACGAGTGAGAGAGTTCCATGACTTGTCGATCTGATGAGTAGTTATGAGTTTCTGCGTGTTTCTTTCATCATTGGTAGTGTACGAAGGTTTTGAACAAGGTTTAATTTGATATGAGGTTTATTACTGTTATTGGGTTGTTTGAGCAGCTACTGTGATCGGGAATTGTTGCTACGAGTATGCAAGTTATGTGGTATATTATGTGATTACATCTTGGGTTATGGATATTACTTGATACAACTTGTTCAGACTTATACGGTGTGTAGGTTCGAGATTTCGGGTCTTGTAAGGAATTCTAAATGTTGGAAATTGGCTTCTAAGGCTTTCAGTTATGTTGTGTTTTCAAGCTTACATGGATTGGGGTGACGTGGGATCAACCCCGAGTACGTGCATGGTAAGGTTATACGGCGATTTGATGACTTTGGAATGACTCTATGCACGTCCGAGGACGAATGTATGATTATGTGGGGGAGAATTTGCATTTCGTTCAGCCGTTTGAAGTCTTGAGTAGCTTCATATGATGTATTATGACTTGTATGTATCGTCGGTTTTGGTTTTCAGGTGATTCGAATTGATTTGGAAGAATGATTCTCAACTAGGAAGCTTTAAGTTGGAAGAGTTGACCATGTTTGACTTTTGAGTATTCGACTTAGGATCAGAGTTTTGATTGTTCCGTTAGGTCTGGGTGGTGAATTTTGACTTGGGCATATGCCGGGATTTGCATGTGGATATTTCTAGAAGGTTTCAGCCCTAATTGGTGAAAGTTAGCAATTTGAAGGTTTGAAATGTTCATAAGTTTGATCGGGAGTTGACTTTGATGATATCGGATTTGGATTGTGGTTCCGGGAATTAGAATAGCTTTATTATGTCATTTGGGACTAGTGTGCAAAATTTGAGTTCATTCCGAGTTGATTTGATAAGGTTCGACACGACTTTTGGAAGTTGAAAGATTCAAAGTTTATTAAGTTCGATTTGAGGCGTGATTCGTGGTTTTGATGTTGTTACGGGTGATTTGAGGCCTCGAGTAGGTCCGTTTTATATTATGGGACTTGTCATGTTCGGATGGGGCTCGGGCGTGTTTCAGATTGATTTCAGACCATTTTTCTTCATGTTTTCATTACTGGTTGCTGCTGGTGTCTGCTGGTGTCTGATGCCACAATGGTTCTTCGTGATCGCGAAGAACATGATGCGATCGCGTAGAGGGATTCTGGAGCTGAGTAATTTTCTTATTTGCCTTCGCGTAGGGCTTTGTTGGTTCCTGTTTGCGTTCACATACGGGGCATCGCGATCGCGTAAAGCTAAGACGGGGAGCTGGGAGTTGGTGAGTTCTCCTCCACGTTCACGTGGGTCAGTTCGTATTCGCGGGGAGTTGGCATCTGTGGGCATCGCGTTCGTATGAGTAGGCACGCGAACGCGTATAGTATTTCAGGGGCAGTGCATTTTCTTCTTCGCGATCACGATGGTATTTCCGCGATCGCGATTCATTGTTTCGTCCAATGATTATAAGTACTCTATTTTTGGGGGTTTCGCTCATTTTAACATATTTGGAGCTATGGAGCTCGGTTTAAAGCGATGTTTGAGAAGATTTTCATCACATGGATTGCGGTAAGTGTTCTCTACTCTATTTTAATTATATTTAATGAATATGTCCTTGTTTTTGGCATTTAATTGATGATTTCAAGGGAGAAATTGGGGGGTTTTTGTATTAAATTTCATAGAGTGAATTTTTGAGTTTTGAACATTGATTCAGAGTCGAATTTAAGTGAAACTAATATGGTTGGACTCGTAATTAAATGAGTTGTCAGATTATGTAAGTTTTATCGGGTTCCAAGGTGCGGGTCTGGGTTTGACTTTTTGGTTGACTTTGAGCTTTTGATTAAAGATTCCACCTTTATCGATTGTGTTTTTTCCTTTAGCTTATTTGATGTTCTTGAGTTGCTTTTGGCTAGTTTCAAGCCGTTCGGAGGTCAGTACGTACGGGATTACGTTTCTAGAGTATCGTTTGACTTGCTTGGTATTGGATTCAGCTTGTTCAAGGTAGGTAACATTCTAAACTTCGTGCTGAAGGTATGAATCCCTGAGTATACATGTTATGTGTTGATGTTGAGGTGATGCACATGCTAGGTGATGTGCATGTTGGCGTGCACTGTGTGAATTATGACTCGGTTGATTATGTGATACTGTGTAGTTATCTATCTTGATCTATCCATGAAATTCCTACGTGTTAGAGTAATTGAGCTGTAATCCATGTTAGAAATCATGTTTAGGCCATATACTTATTCTGTTGGGACCCACTGAGGTCATTTCTGCTGTTGAGTTATTTGCTTAAATTGCTATTTCATACTCTATCATATTCATTCATTTGCATATCATAACTCGTCTCTGTTATCATTTATTGTCACATCATGTTATCATTGTTTGGGATGATTGGCATGAGATTTGTGAGCCCGAGAGACTAGAGAGATTGACGATGTAGTGGGCCTGATTGTGAGTGATATTTATGGGATCGGGCTGCATGCCGCAACAGACTTTATTGATTCATGATGGGATTAGACTAACTGGTTTATATTAGCGCTTAGGTAGGATCTGCCCCTCTTGAGATTGACGTACCAGCAGTGAGCACAGGTACCGTTGAGTGTCGAGTGCGAGTGCGAGTGCAAGTGCGGAGTGATTTAGAGTGTTGAGTGATTGGGAGGTGCTAAGTGATTGAGCATGCTGAACGAGGTTGACTACTCTGAGAGTGTGAATACATGAGTTCATCACTGTGATGCATTACATTGACATGCATACTTGGCATGTAGGCATAGAGACACATCCTCATGCTACACGATATTGTAACATTCATGACTTCACATGCACATTGACGTGTAGGCATAGAGATGTACTTTCCCCATGCTCTCAAAAAATAAAACATCTTATCTATTGTTGAAAATTTTGGGAAAAATCACAGTTTTCTGATCTACTCATACTTTGGCTATTTCGGTGAAAGATTTAGGATTTTAATATTATACCTGAAAAGCTTGCCTATTTTTTCTATAACCGTGAACGAGATGAACATCATATCTTTGAGTTATTACTTGTGCTGCTTTTATTATATCATTATGAGTTGTTCTTGGCAATTGGTGTTGGACTCTGACTGTTGTCCAAGCTCGCCACTACTTTCAACCTAAGGTTAAGTTTGTTACTTATTGAGTACATAGGGACGATTGTACTCATACAATACTTCTGCACCTTGCGTGCAGATTTTGGAGCTGATATTGCTGTGTATGGCGGGAGCTGACTTGAAGATGAACCTGCGTTCTGGTTGTAACTGCCTCTTGTTCATGGTAGCTTTAGATTTATAAAAATCTATTTATGTACATTTCAAACAGATGATGTATTTAATTCATACCAACTTTGTAAACTCTAAATCTTAGAAGGCATAATTTGTACTACCAATCCTTGGAATTTTGGTATAAAAGTTCAGTTTATTTCATCATGTTATTTTCTCTGTAAATTTCGTTCGAGTTGAATTGTCGTTAATTGGCTTACCTAGCGGGTTTGATTAGGTGTCATCACGACTAATTGGATTTTGGATCGTGAAAGATTTGCCCAACTGAATTGCTCTTTTAGGTCATTGCAAACACAGTAAGCATCTCGCGAAAGAGTATACCACTGAGAAGTTTCTTACTTACGTTACTTGTAATCCATGATATCACTAATGTATTACAGTGATCTCACTATTTTTCCGAATCATTGCCAACAATAGCTCGACGAACTGAGCTGTAATAAAACCAAGCTTATTCTTACACTCCAAAGCCAGTATCATGGCGCGACCCCCAAATGTTGTAATTTTTCATCCCTGTGAGCAATATCCCAATGTGTACTACTCCCGGCAAATCCGATGGTTGATGATTAAACAGATGATTGTGATCAATTGCATTAGAATTGGGATCAGTACTAGAATTCACCATACCGGCGAAAATTAGGATTTTCAGGTGAACTTCGAAAAAGAATTTCTCGATTTTCTGTCGTAATTGATGAAGAAAATCAATAAGAGGCTTTGATACTGATAGAACGAAAATATCATGCATAAATAAGTATTATTTTAAATTTAAATATTAATATTTATATTTTATTTGGAGGAAATACCATAAATAAGTAAAAGAAAATAAATAAATAAAAAGAAGAAAGAAATCAGAAGACAAAGAAGCTTACCATGAATGCTAGCAAAATTACTATGCCAAAATGCCTGTGAGCACTATGTGACCGAACAAACTAAAGTTATGCAATTTGTTTTGGAAGAAAGATTGATGTGAAATCATGTATACCATGCTTTCAAGTGCATACTCAAATGATCTATAAATATTGGAACTTCGAGTTGCTAAGGTGACGGAAGGGAGGAGCAGAAGCAAGAGCAGTGCATACTTAGAAAATCTGTAAATATTGGAACTTGGAACTCCTAAAGCGACGGGAAGGAGGAGCAGAAATTAGAGCATACACTTGCTTTCCAAATTTAGAAGCTTTCTTTGACAATTTGTTAGTTGTTTAATGTGAAAGAAATTATTCTAGTTCCTACTTTTATTTAAATAGGAGAGATTATTCTTCTTAATAATTTTTTTATTTTCTTATTTAATAGACAACAATATTTCCATTATTATTATTAACTCCAGTATGGAGTTTTTTTTAATATGTTGGGATAATGACGGATCTTAATATTTCTATATAATAGTAAATTTTAATCTTCAATTTCACATGCTTGATCCGAAATTTTCTATTTAACTTTCATCTATTGTCCACCCCTTTTTAACCCAAAATATATATGTTATGGATGGGAGTTAAAGAGTATTTCCAATTAAAGTGATTTGAAATACGAATTATTTTATTTTTCAGAATCGCCACTTGGAATTGATTTTTGAGTGTTACAAGTCATCTTTTATTTGAATCCCTAGTTAAAGGAAGATTGACTTTATTTGTTATTGATCTGCGAAAACAAAGTCCAGATACGGAATTCTGTTGACCGTAGAGAAGGTGTAAGACATTCTTCGAGTCCTGTGGTTCTAGCAGGGTCGCTTTGTTATACTTGACTTGAATTAATTTTGGACAAACTGTATTTTATTTAATTTTCATGTTTTGCCTATATCCGCTTTTATTGTTTGATTATTAAGATTATTAAAGATGTTTTGATTAATAAGATGTCATGGTAAGGATTATTAGAACATTATTACTTTTGGTAAAATTACTACATTTGAAAAATCAATTTCGAAATTTATTAAATGTCAACTATCACACTATGCAAGTGAATCCGCGCTTGTAGCAAGGAATTAATTAAATTAGGAGTTAATTAAAACTATCGGATATGATATGAGATTATTGAATTAATTTAAAGAATGTTAAATATCAGCTACTTAAGCGTGTCCATGAATGAAAATGTTAAAGCGCACTACTAGTTGCCTAGCGTTTATATTAATTATTAAGGAGATTAAATTATTTGAATTTATAAAGGAGAAACTGATTTTTATTGAAAATTAATTGTGGGACAGCCATAGTATAAAAACTGGATCAGCCTTATTATTAAGTGATAATCGGCCAGTTGAAATTACTTAAAGAAAAATGGGCATGCTGGCATGCTTATCACGAAATGGGCCTGCCTGGATTTAAATTCAGTTGGCACATATGTATTAAAGCCTAATCTGCAACTACAAATCAACTTATGACCCACTAGTGTTTTGTTTTGCACCTTTATATACTTTTTCACTCTAAGCTCAAATCTCAATTAATTCAAATTAAACTTGTAAGGCCATGTGTATCCTTTCTTCCCGTGTTAACGTCCCATTCTAAATTGCTCTTCCATATAAAAAGCTTACTGCTCATATTATCTTCCCTTTTTTATATTCTTAAATTACTATTCTTTAAAAGATAACTTATATTTCTTCTCATCCGTTCCAACATGGTAGTAATTAAACTACAACCTCATTTTAGTAACATAAGCAACTTAAGCATTCAAACAACTCACCATATTGAGCCAACTACACACGTAATCTTCAAACTAGTTTATACAGAGATAATCTAACTCACGGGATCACTAGTAATACTCTTAGTGTTGAAGAGAAGAAACTCAAATATCATGGAGACATTAGGTTTACCACAGAGCACAAAACATATTGAAGCTACAAACAAATAATTCTTAGACAATTATTCGTACTAAGGTAATTCACAGATGAGATCTTAGACCAAACAAACATGCTCAAATATGGGGTCTTTATCTTTTCTTCAACCAAGTATCACTAGCAGAACATGATCTAAGCTAAAAACATAAAGGAACTTGAGGATTTAACTAACTTCTACCACTTTAACATGCTAAACAAAATGAATATGCATTCATTGTATGTAAAATATATCAATCAGATCCAAAGAGCCAAAACAAAACCACATCTTCAGTTATTCAATATAGAACTCTGCATTACAAGGTTTGAGGGTTAACTGTATTGCAGAGAATCAAAAATACAGTGTGAAACCGAATAGAAACAGCAGCAGAAACAGTAGTAAAATGAACCCAGAATAAACCTTAGAACTTCAGCAACTTCTGGTGAAAGAAGAACCTGAAACTATTGGATGTTTCAGATGTTGGTTTTTCTGCTCAAGTTTTGTGTTTTCTTTATAGTTTAAAAGATGGTCTCTAAGTATGTTAGAGTGTGTATATGTAAAGTGAGGAATGGATAGGTTTCTTTGAGATATATCCATTTATGTGAGTGTTACGGCGTGGGAGTGGCTAAAATTCGAGAAATTTTGAGGTGGCGGCGGCTAGGGTTTCTCGAATTTAGGAAGATTCGTGAGGATTGGCGGGGATTTGGAGGATTTGGTTCATGGATTTGGAAAGAGGGGAGTGAGAGGAGGACGTGTTGTGAATTTTGGGTGGATATGAGGTGGCCAGCAGGCGATGGAGATTTCCGTCTGACAGAGATAGGTGGCAGTGGGAGGTGATGAGAAAGAGTGAAGAAAGAGGAAGAAGAAAAGAACTAAATGCGGGAAATGGGGGCAAATTTTTGAGTATTTGTGACTTTAAATACCTTGGTTGGGGAGTGCTCTTGGACTGTTGGATCAAGTTAAGATGGGTGGCTGAGATTCAATCTCACCCACTTAACCAAAATGATGCTGTTTTTGGCATCTTCCCAGGCACCCCATCCGGACGGGGTCTTGGAGCTACCAGGCCTGTGATTTTGGTCCAATTTTTGGGCTAATTTTTGCTTTAAAATGATAAACACAATCCCTTAAACCCCTTATCAAACTATTTAAAATAATCTAATTCTTAAAACATACAAATACACACACAATAAAACTAAAAGATATAATCTAAGAAAAAAAATAGAGCAAAACTAGGCATTTGCAGTTGCCCTTCTTTGCTCGAGAACATGAAGAGTTTTCCTGCAAAGATAGTGAATTTCATGAGTAATTTTGCTCACATATGACTCTGATGAAAGTATTTTTGAAAAAGGTGACCGAACCTTGCTTCCGAGGTTGCCTGCATATTCTTGGCTATAAAGGAATCAGTTCAGTATAGTTCTGGAAAAATTTAGTAGCTGGGACTACCGGACACTGAGTTAAGACTGTTGTTGTTATTGCTGTTGTTGTTGCTGTAGTAGTTGTTGTTACTGTTATTGCTACTTTTATTGTTATTTGATGCTTACGTCAAAGAGGAAAAGAGAAGAGAACTACATATGTCTGCAAACAAAGAGTTACAAAATTCCTATCTATGTGTCTTCTGGAGTCAAATCTTGAATCTTGACTTACTCGCTTGTGTCGACCTTAGATTGGATCTCGATGCTCTTTGAGAAAAAAAAATCATGGCTTATTCTCAACTACATACTTTTCTGATCAGAAATTGAGAAGATGAATATTGAGAGCTGGGTTGCTGACACGTTATCAAAGTTAACTCCAACTATCTTGTGATCGAAAGACTTCTTTCTTCTGATAGAACTAAAAATACAAGCTTTGATCGTCACAACCTGTGCTCTACGGTAGGGGCCTGCAAAGCCATAAAAAATGAGCAAAACGAACAAAATTTTTCTGCCTTGATTTGGCACTAGAAAAATTTTATGAGTTATTAGAAAAAGTTATAATTTATCTAATTTATTGAAATAAGATAAAAGACAGTAGTATAAACTAGCTATGTGAGGATATGCAACCAGGGGAGTAGTACCCTATGTTACAAAAAGGAAATGGAATTAGAGGATGGTACCCTATATTACTAAAAGGAAACGTGACTAGGGGATGGTATCTTGTATTACTGAAGGAAAACGTAAGCAGGGGTTGGCGCCTTGTATCACTAAAAAAGAATGTAACCAGGGTTGGTGCCCCGTATCACAGAAAATGAATGTAACAAGGGGTTGGTGCCCTGTATCACTAGGAAAGAATGTAACCAAGGATTGGTACCTTGTATTATTGAAAGGAAATGTAACCGGGGGTTGGCACCTTGTATTATTAGGAAGGAAGGTAACTGGGGATTGGCACCCTATATTATTGAAAGAAAATGTAAGCAGGGGTTGGCGCATTGTATTATTGATAAAGTGTTGAATCCCTCTAGGAGAAAAGATTCTACCAAGTTAAGCTACAAAATGGGCTGAGCGAAGAGTACTTCTACCAGGTAATATGAGCTGGGTCCCCCCAGGCGAAAAGGTTCTACCCCAGTTAAGCTATAAAAACAGCCTGAGCAAAAAGTACTTCTACCTGAAAATATGAGCTGGATTCCCCTAGGCGAAAAGGTTTTACCGGAGTTAAGCTACGAAAATGGACTGAGCGAAGAGTACTTCTACCCAATGATATAAGCTGGATCTCCCTAGGAGAAAAGGTTCTACCTGAGTTAAGCTACGAAAATGGGCTGAGCGAAGAGTACTTCTACCCAGTAATATGAACTAGATCCCCTTAGGCGAAAGGTTCTATCCGAGTTAAGCTACGAAAATATGAGGTATGAAAAATAGTGATGCATGCTGAAAATAAAAGAAAAATGGAGATTTTGAGGAACTTAGCTTTGGTGATATTTGTCCCTTGATAATCGCCATTCTGCACTGCTTTGTTCCTACTTCAAACAAAGAAAAAATTGTGAGTTTTCAAAGTGGTGGTCGATTTGTGTCTTGATGCCCTAAGTAGTTTGAATTCGCGCCACCTTGCTGAAGAAGTATTGATTCTTTCAGTGCGGTACCAAGTTTCTCCGATACTCTGGATTGCTTTCTGGAGACCTTGGCTTTCCATCATCACCCCGACTTTTTTGTACCCGCATGTCTAAAGTGCTGCTGACCCTTGTCTACAAAGCAAGTCCTTGCTTTGACATTTTTTCCTTTAAAAATCAAACTTAATTATCTTGCACCCGATATCATTTTGTGTCTGTGGTGCTATCAACTTTTCCCAAAAAGCAAGTCTTTCTTAGGCGACCCTTTGAGTTTCTTTGAGACACTTTATTCGGCTTATCAAAAGAGATCATAGAAGGATTCATGCCTTTGAAAATGCCGTATATGCCCCAAATTGTGCTCGGTATTACGGGGAAACTATAGCCAATTTTGCAGCCATTTCTTTGCTTCGCTTTTGATGCAAGATTAGACTGAAAGGAACTCAAAGAAAATTATGGGTAAAAAAAGAACAGTAATTGAAAGTGAAAAAGAATTGTGTTTAAACAAAAGGTGTTCCTTTTGGTGAAAGAAATAGGGGACTTATATAGAGGTATGTGCTGACTTCAATGAATCATGATATGTATATTAGACTGGACACCTGATCCGTCTGAGCTGTCTAATTTTTAAAATCTGTTGCAAACGTTCGTCTTGGAACTGAGTTCTTGGTTGTGCTCATGTCGGAGTATCAAAGACCCTCGTTCGGCCAGTAGCCCCCTTTACGGGTTTTCGCTAACTGACCTCTCTCATTCTCTACTCACTTTCGCCTTATGGTGCTCATATGAGTTTTCACCAATAAGATTCACTCATTTCTCTGCTTACTGTCGCCTTACGGGTTTTCACCGATAAGACTCTCTCATTTCTTTCTTTTTTCTTCGCCGCCCTTGACTAAGATACTGCATATGGCAGGTTGTCCAACACCCTTGGCATGGTGACTTCAACATTCTCAGAGATCGATCAGAAGGTCTTAACGGGAAAAGGTGAAAAGAACCTTGAATTGATTACAAGTTTTGGAACCATTTTTTAGAATGGCCATAAAAATAAAACAAACTTTTACCTTAGTTTTAGAGTATTGAGGATATGGACTTTTTTGTTGTGATGGGACCGTAACCAAGGTAGGGCTGCCTAGGTATCCTTTCGGAATCAGGTCAAACGCAGTTCACTGACTCAAAATAATCGCTATTTAATTGGGTTTTTTTCTCTTTTTTTGTTTGTTTTATTTTTACAAGTACAAAGGTTCCAAAAAGAGGAAAAACAAAGAAGACAAAGATGACTCAAAAGGGTTAATAGGTGACACCTATTTGGGATAGTGAGCAATGATAGCCTTCTTCATCTCGATATGAGAAAATCATGCGTGAAAGTTTTGTAGTGGGTGTATATCAAACATAATATCTTTTGACTGCATCTTTGTTAATAGTCATGTCTGGTACCGTCCTTCTTCATCTACCAAATGCAAAGCCCCTTTTGGTAAGACTTTCTTGATGATGTAGGGTCCTTGCTAGTTCGGGGCAAACTTTCTTTTAGCTTCTACCTAGTGCGGAAGGATGCGTTTCAAAATGAGCTGGCCTACCTCAAAGTGCCTTAGGCGCACTTTTTTTTTATAAGCACGTCATTCTTTGCTGGTATAATTGGCCGAAATACATTGCTACTAGCCATTTTTCATCAATAAACATTAGTTGCTCCAAACGGGTCTTTACCCATTATGTGTCTTCAATCTCCGATTCCACAATGATTCTAAGAGAGGGAACTTCGACTTTAGCCGGTATTACTGCTTCAGTTCCATATACCAGCAGATAAGGAGTTTCACCAATAGATGTGCGAGCAGTCGTGCGGTATCCCAAAAGAGAAAAAAATAACTTTTCATGCCATTGCCTGGACCCTTGGATCATCTTCCTGAGAATCTTCTTGATGTTCTTCTTTGCCCCTTCAATGGCTCCATTGGCTTTTGGTCGTTAAGGGATAGAATGGCGATGCATAATTTTAAATTGCTCGCATACATCCTTCATCAGATGATTATTTAGATTGGCTGCATTTTCAGTGATAACAGTCTTCGGGATACCAAAGCGACAGATGATGTGGGACTGAACAAAATCTACCACTACTTTCTTGGTAACTGCTTTGAAAGTAACTTCCTCCACCCACTTGGTGAAGTAATCAATGGCGACCAAGATGAATCTATGTCCATTGGAAGCCTTTGGTTCGATTGGCCCAATAATATCCATTCCCCAAGCAACGGAAGGCCAAGGAGATGACATGGGGTGCAACTCCGACGGAGGCGAGAGAATCAAGCTGCCATGAATCTGGTATCGGTGACATTTGCGAACAAAGGAAAGCAATCTCGCTCCCTAGTAAGCCAATAATACACTACCTGCAGAATCGTTTTCGCCAAAATGTATCCATTCATATGAGGTCCATATATACCCCTGAATGCACTTCACTCATGTTCCGCTCAGCTTCTGTGGCATCGATGCAACTCAACAAGTTCAATCTGGGGTCCTTTTGTACAGGATTTCCCCATTCAGGAAGAAACCATCGGCGATCCGCCTTGGCATGCTCCGGGTATTCCCTTGTTTTCAGGAGTCGTTTTATGTCATGATACCATAGTTCACCATCTGCTTCTGCCTCAATTGTATTGTAGTAACCGTGTTGATTCCGAATTTGGATTTCCAATGGATTAGTACGAGTGTTTCCTGGATGAGGGAGTATCGAGGATAAGGTAGCCAAGGCATTAGCTAGCTTGTTGTGAAACCTGAGAATGTATCTGAACTTGACGGACCTGAATCTTTTGCTTAGGTCTTGCATAATAAGCTTGATGTCTCAAGTCTCCCATTCGCCGTAGGCGTGTCGGATAAGCAAGTCGGAATCTCCCATAACCAATAGTTCATGCACATCCAGATCGAGGGCCATTTTAGACCCATGATACAAACCTCGTATTCTGCCGTATTATTGGTATATATGAATCTAAGTCATGCTGTTGTAGGGTAATGTTTTCCAATAGGTGAGATGAGGATTGCCCCCATCCTAACTTCTTTGATATTGACAGCCCCATCAAAATACATTTTCCATACATGGTTGTCGTCCGGAACTACTTTCTCTATTGAGTTGACCTCTTCGTCTGGGAATTATCCATGTTGCATCGTTTCCCTAGAACGCATCCAAAGGAATTATCCATCACCGTTAGATATAAAAATAAAGGTCTACCAGGTTCAGGAGGAACCAGTACAGGGGTTTTGACAGATAGTCTTTGATCTTGTCAAAAGCTTTTTGGAAGTCGTCCGTCCAATTGATAGTAGCATCCTTTTTCAGCAACTTAAAGATGGGCTTGCACGTGGTTATGATCTTAGCAATGAACCTACTGATGTAGTTCAACCCTCGAGCAAACTCATGACTTTAGTTTTGTTCTTCGGGGGTGGCAGATCTCGAATGGGTTTTATCTTAGATGGATCCCCAAATGCACACCTGACTGGATTGAGCTTAGGATCATACCTTCGCACTCGTTCGAAGTACTTTTTCATATCGCACACATGATCCACTAGTGTCTTTGGTTTTATGATGACATCATCAACATATACTTCAATCTCTTTATGCATAATGTCGTGGAAAATGTTGGTCATGGCCCTTATGTAAGTTGCCCATGCATTCTTGAAACTGAATGGCATGACCCTGCAACAATATGTACTCCATGGAGTGGTGAAGGTGGTCTTTTCTGTATCATCCTCATCTATTAGAATCTGGTGGTACCCGGCATAGCGATCCATGAAAGATTGTATCTCGTTCTTAGAGCAATTATCTACTAGTATGTAGATGTTTGGTAAAGGAAAATTATCTTTTGGACTTGCTTTGTTCAGGTCTCTGTAGTCAACACAGACTCTGGTTTTCTCGTCCTACTTTGGCACATGCACAACATTTGCCACCCATGTGGTGTATCGGACGACTCTGACCACGTTAGCGCTCAAATACTTCATAATTTCCTCTCTGATTTTATCGCTCATGTCTGCTTTAAATTTTCGTTGCTTTTGTTGGACTGGTGAAAAATCAAGATACGTGGGAAGCTTATGAAACACTAGATCAACACTTAAACCCGGCATATCATCATAAGACCAAGCAAACACATCTATTTATCAAATAAATTTAAATCAAGGCATCTCAGGTTTTTTGTTCAGTGCGAATGCTTATCTTTGTTTCTTTAACTTCTTCATGAATTCCGATATTAATTGGCTCAAATTCATTGAGGTTATTCTTAGGCTTATTTTCAAATATTTCCAACTCTTTTTTTATTTTCTTAGCAGTCTCGTCTTCATCATACTCAACCTCTCGATGCATTATTTCAAAATTAGACAGCTTTTTAAGCTTTGGGCTTGAATTTTGCATGCTTGTCATGTTATTAACGATGTCATTAATAAAACTGAAATGGAAACAAAATGACAGGAATTAGAAAAAAGGAAAATATAGAGAACTTAATGCGGAACTAAACTGCATTTTTATTGGATCTGAAAGGAAAGAAGGGTTAACATGAAAACAAAACACTCATACTGAGATGTTTGGATACCCTGAAAGTAAACTAAATACAAAAAAAAAATCAGCAAAAGCAAACTACCAGGACTCCTTCCTTGTGTGGAGATGAGTTGCTTCCCAGTTGTTGAGCATGGTGTCTGGGCCAATTAGTTGTATATCGATGTGACTAGTTCCTGCACCAGCGTGGATCATGTTCACTTCAAAAAACATCTTGCTGAGGCCATGGTGAATTTCATCAATGTTTTCCAGCACCGAGAAATCTTGACCCTCTTGTAGTCGTGGCTTGACAAAAGTGTAGAAAATGTGAGGGATCGATTTTTGCAAGTCCCACCCATACTTTTTGCGGTGGTTGGCTTTGTCTTCATCTTCTTACGTTGGCCTGAAGCTAAAGCCAAAAGTAACACTAAAGGGAGAAATGGGTTCCGAAATTCCTTGCAATGATCCCCAAGCCTTTTCCTAGCTCATAAACCTATCTCAGCATAAGTGCTGCCACTATTACAAATGTGGTAGAAAGACGAGGATACAGAATGGGCTTTCCTTCCTCAACGTGTTCCACAACGACCACTTCGAAAGACTGATAGGAAATGGACTCAGACTGTTCCTTGGCCTCAATACACGGGATTAACAAGTCTTTATAAATGGATGACTCGTCTTCTCCGTGAATAAATTTCTTGCCTGTCATGTTCGAACTTGAGCATCTGATGCAAGCTAGATGGCACAAATCAAGCCATTTGGATCCATGGCTTTCCAAGAAGAAAGTTAAAAGAATTTTTCATGTCCACTACTTGGAAGACAATTTCTACATCAGCTGGCCCAATTCTCATGGTGAGGTTGATCTCCCCAATGGTATCTTTCGCTGAGCCAACAAAAGCCCGAATACGGACATTGCTGGGTCGAATTCTATCTATATTAATTTCATGCTTTGCAAGGTAGAGAGAGGGCATACATCTACACTCGAGCCTCCATCAACCATGACTCGCTTTACATAGTGCCCTTCACATTTAACAGTTAGGTGCAAAGCTCTATTTTGCTCTACCAACCGGCTTGTTCTCTTGATCTTTGCCAATCATTCCCACAAAATAAACATCATTTTGCATTGACAACGGGTTGTTTGTCACATTAGAAGAGTCCTTACCATTTGTCACCACAATCATTTTTCTTGGATAAGTCTTTCTATGTCTCTTTTTAGAGTCCTACAGTCATCAGTGCTATATCCTGGGGCACCTAAATGATACTCACATCTAGAATCAACTTGGAATCCATGTGAATGCAGATGCATATGGTGGGGAGCGATGGGTTTAATCACGCCATCTGTTTCAACTTTTGGAACATACTAGGGTATGATTCAGCCAATGGTGTGAATTTTTTTCACCGGACTTTTCTCTCGTCCATAGTTATTCTTGGGACGAGCATTGCAGGGTGCCCGAAAATTTTGCTGCTAAGGTCGGGGGATCCTGGAAGCTAGTGCCCGTACCTATTGATTGGGGGCCACGCATAGGATTGGGCATTAAACACTGTATATTATGGTGGGTCCATAGAGTATTAAGGAATTGGCGGGGGATAATATTGTTGAGGGTGGCTGGACTGACCCTGCTGAACTTGCATATAAGGGTGCGCTGCCCCTCTTTGAACTTCTCTGGATCCCAAAGTCATTATGGACCCTTCATCTCTCTTCATTCTATTTGCCAAACTTCTCGACCCATTTTGGATTGCTTGGGTGGTAGCTTTGAGGGCAGCTTGACTTACAATTCTGCCAATCTTAAGGCTATTTTTGACCATTTCCCCTATCTTGATCGCTTCTGCTAAAGGTCTATCCATTGCAGACATCATGTCTTCGAAGTAATCAGGATCTTGAGCCTCCAGAAAAATAGTGATCAAGTCATGGTTATCCATGGGTGGTTTAACTCTAGCCGCTTGCTCCCTCCACTTGATGGCATACTCCCAAATGCTTTCAGACGGCTTTTTTTCATATTGGACAGGGAATTATGATTTGGCGCAATATCAATGTTGTACTAAAATTTTTTGATGAAGGCCTAGGCCATGTCGTCCCAAACATGCCGGTGAGAGATATCTTGGTCAATGAACCATTCGGAGGCTACCCCCATAAGACTCTCCCCGAAATAAGCCATCAGCAACTCTTCTTGTCCTCCTGCACCTCTCAGCTGGTTGCAGTACCTTTTCAAGTGGGCGATAGGGTCACTATGTCTATCATATTTCTCAAATTTTGTGGGCTTGAACCCTGGTGGCAAATGGATGCGAGGGAACATATATAGATTACTAAGTGAGACACTTTACACCCAGTCCTTGTATGTTCTTTATGTTCTGCTCAAGACTTTTTATTTTTCTGGCCATCTCATCTGGCTCATCCGTCTTGGAACCCTTTTCAATTTCTACAGGTGAATCGTACTGAGGAGTTTGACTATATGGAGTCGAGACCCTGAAAGCCATATTTGGATGTATTTTCCATCATAAGCATGAGATGGTGGCTCATTATTTGGCCTCATCACAGGAGGTGGAGGCAGGACTGTACATACTGGCGCGCTAGACATGACGAGAGGTGTGTTCCTGAGCGGTGCGGCTGGAGGTCGCACATTAGAGGTACCAAGAGCGGTAGGGAAGCAATAATTTGTCACATACTTGGCAGTACAATGTGATGGCTCGTTGTAGAGAGTGGTGGTTGAGTAGCCAGGGGTACAGTAGAAGTTCCTTCTGAGGGACCCTGAGGCGGAGGCTGACAGGAGACCCAAGCCTGATACACATCAGACAGGTTCTGTTTCGATCTTTTTAATTCCTTCAACTCTTGCTCAATTGACTGAAAGTAATGATGTGTTGCCAGTTTTCACCACTAATAAACCACCTTAAGATTAATATAGAAGAGAAAATAAACATATGAGGGTTAAACATTTTACAGATATGAATCATACGTAATTTGTCATGCTCCTAAAACTATCACCAGTGCTAACATGCTTTAGGGGCTTCATGTTTCATTCCGGCTTATAAGGTTGCTGCTTATGACACTCTTATTTTCTTATCTCATTTTCTTTTTCATTTTGATCCCTCATTTTAGAGTCGTTGAAGAATATTTTGATCGAACCTTTTGGGGTTTGCCTACGCATCATGTCGCCGCATGAATCAGATCATTACGTAGTTCAGGGCCATAACTTTTCTTTTTTGCAAAAAGAAAATCTTTGTTTTAATACAAATTTATGAAAGCGAAATCTTTTTCGTCGATTGTAGTTTTTTTTTATTCACGACTCAAAAAAAATTACATAAAGATACAACTTGAAAAGACAAACATTTAAACAAGACCGAACTCGACTCAAACAGACTCTTTTAAAAAAAGGCAAAACAACATGACTCAAAACACCAAAAGACTCTTACAAACTCAAAGACAATAAAGGAACAATCAAGGTGGACTGCCCGCTAAAAGAAGATTTAGATTTCTACAGGAGAATCCACTGTCATCACTGTAGTTAAGGCACTTATTCCCGCGGCTGATCCACAACATTGCGGTATATCCTCTCTAAGTCTACAGATACGTGACGATCGACATTCAATGATACTTTTGCAAAACGCTCAGGCGTCATTGGCAACTCCTGCATGCTCAGGAGGTATATGTGGTCACCTCAAGGATCTTTCCCTTAATGTGATCCTGAGCCAAATACAACTCTTGATTTTGTTGTCCATGAGTTTCGGCTAGATCTAGCGCATCTAGCTCGCGCTCCAAGGCCATATCTCTCTGGAACCGAACTTCTAGTGACTCCCCCTCTAACTAGTCCTTCACCTTTTGGTAGTGATGTCTTTCTATTTCAAACTCGGTGATTTGGTGCTCCTTACTTGACTTAACTCCCTCTAACTGATCTCTTAGTCCTTGGATTAATGGAGCATATGCGCTCATGATCATAGACCACCTTAAACTGGGCTTCTCTTTCTTTTTGTTGTTGAGCTGTAATGATTTTGTTTTTATGCTAATTTGGGCTTTGAGTGCTTACTTCTCTCGTGCCCACTGGACTTTCTCTTCCTCGAAAGCATCATACTACAGATCCCTGTCTACTTTAACGATGCTGAGCTCTTCTTGTAGTGCTTCCAAGGGTCGATGCATAATCTCTTTTCATCTCTTCCTTAGCCAGCCCAACTCTGTTTCGAATCTAAACCTCTCAATAAAATGCATTCCTTATGGATTTTTCTGGCCTTTGTTCCCGGATCGCCTGATTGTGAAACCACTTAAGGTACGTGAAGCTCACCTCTTCACGTTCACGATCGGCTACCATCTCGTCCAGGTCGGAAAACCTACTACTGAACCAAACCTTTTGTGCATATGACTCCATTAGAAGATCCTCTCCCTTGAATTCCCACACAAATAGACGCATGTCCTCAACCTGGGGCCACTTTTTCTCTCTCCCTAGCTGGTGCATAACACGTAGGGGCACATAAGCTTGGAAACCTTTGAAATCCATGAGTATATAAAATGGGCGATACGTCGACATATACATGACCCTAGCAGAAGGGAACCAATAATAGTTCCAAGTGATTCTATCAGCAGTCAATGAACCAAGAAATATCCGCCAGGCCCTCACCCTCTTTGGAAGATTAAGACTCGCGGCCCTGTCTGGGTAACAACCAAACAACCAATTATCACTGAAATTTACTACTATTGGATGACAATAAAGATGTTCTATAAACCACATCTACAACAAAATGTTGCATCTCTCGAAGTAATCTTCATCCTCTTGGTAGCATGTCAAAGCTCAAAAATATCTCCCAGAATCATGAGAAGAATGGTATGATCCTCGTTACTTTGCAGAAACAAGACAACTGCAACCAATCAAAATATTATATGTCCACTACGCTCTGGAAAGACCATGATTCCCAGAAATAATATCATAAACGCGAAGATTCTCAACTCCCTCCAGGCGTCATAACTCAATCGATTGACGAATTTTGTGCCCGAGAAGTTCTCAAACCTTTTCTCATCCCTAAATATGTCATAAAAATATTCTAATGAAGCCTAACCTTCGTTCAAGTAGTCTATTGGAATTCGACGGAGGCATAACTTCAAAAATTGTTCACACCAACTTTTCTTGGAGCCGCGGGCTTTATCCTAGGAAAGTCTCCCCCTAATCCTATAAACCCCCCTAATTCTTCCAATATAGGCATCATTTCACAATATTTGAACTTGAAGACATTGTTCACAAGGTCCCAAAAACCCACTAGGGTCTCGATTAAATCTCTATTAGGCTTAACTCCCATGATGTTTGTGTGGAACTTGAGGTGCTTAAAAACTCGATTATGTTCTCATGTGGCAAAACTAGCCCACCAATTACTGAGACTACTCAGGGTCTTATCTCAGATCAAAAACATAGGAGGTGTCTCGTCCCTTACTCTTTTCTGATTGCTTCTTTGTTGAGAATTCATGGTGAACCTAAGAATAAGATAAAAAGGGTCAACACTCAATCTATTTTTTAATATTATAATTTTTGAAATGACCTGACACAAAGGCAAAATAATAAAAGAAGATAAAAGTAGAAAAGTGGCTATTAATACGAAAATGGCCACTCGGTACTCCCAAGGGAGGTTTAAAGGTTGTCTCCGCAAAAACGATCGAATACAAGCCAACACAGTAAAAAGCAGACAAAAACAGATAAAATTATCATTTTAAAAAAATAGCCTTTCGGTAATTCGGTGGAAGGTTTAAGGCTATTTCGTCAAAAATGGTCAGACATAAGGGCAAAATAGTAAAAAGCAAAAAATAGACACAGTAGCTATATTTACAAAAATGGTCCTTTAGCACTTCCAAAGAGGATTTTAAGGCTGTCCTGGCAAAAAGGCCAGATATGAGGGCAAAATGGTAAAAAGTGAACAAAAATAACTATTTTTTAAAAAAAATTCTGAAATTTTTTATGCACACGCGTAAATTTAATGTTGTTTTGAAAAATAGGGACCGAACTCGATGGAGGTTGCTTACGTACCACACCGGGTAGTGAGAATCAGACTCGTGTAGTTTGATGTAATATTTTAGATGAAACTGACTATATTTTTTTCTTTTTGATTTTTATGAAAATTAAACTTTAAAACCGTTCGCACTAAATCACATCATTTTTTTCTAGAATAACGGACATTTATACAGAAATACGGGGAATATTTTTTTATTTCTCTCTGTTCATTCAATTGATTTACCCTAAATCCTGTCAACATGCAAGCCTCCCAAATAATGTAACAGGTAGCACATAACATGAACATAATGGTCTCAACAAGGTACTTGTCCTAAAACATAACCCAACCCCTATGCCGAGCTCTGCTAAGTCAAATACACATGATGCAAATAAAACGAACCTACTAGGGATATTCGGCATAAGGTTTTGTTTTCTAGGTTTAATTCCTGGTAGAGGAGGTATCTAGACTGGCTTACTCAAGCAGACAATTCAAGCCGAGGAGGGTTAGTGTACCGGTAGCATTACTTTCCGGCTTAGCTGTTGGTGCTCCTCCCCCCTAAAACATGTGTGATTTAAATCCTCGGGTGACAAGCACCTCGACTATCTCAAAGAAAGCGATCTATGTCAAGCAAATGCCCAATTTTAATTTCAAGAAGACTCAGAGGGGGTGCATGAGAAGAATGTTTATATGTACAATTCAACAATATCAAAGCAATAAAAAGCAGACAAGTAGCACATTAGGCCCAAATAAATCACAGTACGTACAAATTTAATAAAGTCAAATAAAATCAATGTACAAGCTCGAATTCTTGAATGTCCCCAGCAAAGTCACCAGAGCTGTCATATCCCTTTTTATCCCAAAAGATATATGTTATGGATGAGGGTTATAGATTTTTTCCAATTAATGTGACAATTTAAAATAAAGATTATTTTATTGTTCAGAGCCGCCACTTGGATTAGATTTTTGAGTGTTTTGGGTCACCTTTTATTTGAATCCATAGTTAAAGAAAAGTTGACTTTATTTATTATTGGTCTGCAAAAATAAATTTCGGATAAAGAATTCTGTTGACCAGAGAGAAGGTGTAAGGCATTCTCCGAGTCCCGTGGTTCTAGCACATCGCTTTATTGAATATACTTGGCTTGAATTAATTTTTGACAAATTGTGTTTTATTTTATTTTCATGTTTTGCCTATATCCGCTTTTATTGCTTAATTATTAAGAGTATTATAAGATGTTTTCAATAATAAGATGTCATAACTCATTACGCAAGAAAATGCGTGATCGAGACGAAATTTATTAATTGTGTCATTTACGCAAGCAAATCCGCAGTCATGACAAAGGATTATTAACACGTTATTACTTTTGAAAAAATTACTACATTTGAGAAAATTAATTTTGAAATTTATTAAATGTCAACTATCACACTACGCAAGTGAACCCATGATTATAGCAAGGGATTAATTAAATTAGGAATTAATTAAAATTATTGAATATGGTATGAGATTATTGAATTAACTAAAAGAATGTTAAACATTACGCTACACAAGCGTGTGCGTGAATAAAAAAGTTAAAGTGCGCCTACTAATTGCCTAGAGTTTAAATTAATTATTAAGGTGATTAAATTAATTAAATTTGTAATGGATAAATTGATTTTTATTGGAAGTTAATTGTGGGACAACCAATGTATAAATATTGGATCAGCCTAATTATCAAGTGAAAATGGGCCAACTGAGATTACTTAAAGAAAAACGGGCCTGGCTAGATTTAAATTCACTTGACCCATGTGTATTAAAGCCTAATCTGCAGCTACAAATCAACTAATGACCCACTAGTGTTTTGTTTTGCACCTTTATTCTTTTTCACTCTAAGCTCAAATCTCATTTATATCAAATTAACTCATAAGGCCACGTGTCTCCTTTCTTCCCACGTTAATCTCCAATTCTAAATTTCTTTTCCATGTAAAAAGCTTATTGCTCGTTATTATCTTCCCCTTTTTATATTCTTAAACCACTAACTAATATTTCTTCTCATCCATGCGAATATGGTAGTAATTAAACTACAACCTCATTTTAGTAACATAAACACCTTAAATATTCAAACAACTCACAAAATTGAGCCAACAAAACATGAAATCTACAAACCAGCTTATACAGAGATAATCTAACTCGCGGGATCACTAGTAATACTCCTAATACTAAAGAGAAAAAACTCAAATATCATGGCGACATTAGGTTTACTATAGAGCACAAAAGATTTTGAATCTACAAATCATTCCTACATAATTATTCGTACTAAGGTAATTCACATATGGGATCACAAACCAAACAAACATGCTCAAATATGGGGTCTTATCTTTTCCGCAACCAAGTATCACTAGCAAAACATGATCTAAGCTATAAACATAAAGGAAACTTGAGAATTTAACTAACTTTTACCACTTTAATATGCTAAACAAACTGAACATGCATCCATTGTATGTAAAATATATCAATCAGATCCAAAGAGCCAAAACAAAATCATATTTTCAGTTATTCAACATAGAAATTTGCATTACAAGATTCGAGGATTACATGTATTGCAGAGAATCGAAAATACAGTGGTCAAAACGAATAAAAACAGCAGCAGAAGCAGCAGTGAAATGAACCCAGAATAAATCTTAGAACTTCAGCAACTTTTGGTGAAAGAAGAACCGGAAACTAGCTTTAAGATCCCCTTTTTTAAGTGTTCTTTTCTCTCAGAAAAACTCACTCCAAAACTCTTAAGTTTTAGCTTACTATTGGATATTTCAGCTATTGGTTTTTCCTCTCAAGTTTTGTGTTTTCTTTTTAGGGTAAAAGATGGTCTCTAAGTGTGTTAGAGTGTATGTATGTAAAGTGAGGAAAGAGCAGCTCTTAAGTAGGCAAAGAAAGCCACTTTTTTGGATAGATTTTCACCATAAATCTGTCCAAAAAAGACTGGCTTTGTGAGTTAAACACTGTTCAAAGGCTGTCCAAAAGGTGAAAGGACAGCCTGAAACCTGTTGTGGCAAAAGCAAGGAGGAAAAAGGGTCCTTTCAGCCACCCTACTAATAAAACAAAGGCTACTAGTACCTTAAATCATGATTAAACTAACTAATCTTCAGCTTTTAGCTAAATCAGTAGCAAACCTAGTTTGGTTCAAACCAAATAAAGAAACAAGTAACTAGAACTCAACTAACCAATTGAAATTGATAAAGTAAACATGACTTCAACCGTAACTAAACTAAGAATTCAAATAAACTAGACTAAAATCAGTTTGATTTATGCAAATTAACATAGAGCAACTAAAACTATAACGTATTGCACTAAACAAATTTAAGCATAGCATCGTTGCACTATGGGACAACACTTAATAGCAACAAACGACTAACGATGAGACAATACGGCTATTTCAAAATATATTAATGCAGCCAAACGAATCAGTAATGACCAAAAATGAGCAAAGAAATCAAAGGAAACCTAAACCTAAATCGCAAAACAAAAATCAGAAAAGGAAAGAAAGAAAATGAAAAGAAAGGGAGGTAGGTTTTTACCACACAAGGGAAAGTCGATCCAAATCGAGCAATTAAGCGATGATGGGGTCATCAAAATGTGGTTTTCCAACCTTGAAGTACACGTTTCCACTTAGCAGGCAAAGAAACAAACAAGTTTCGGGCTTGTGCTAGAAGGAAACGAGCGCCTTTAAGTCGAGATGAAGCTAGAGTGGAGAAGCAGTGGTGAACTTGGGTGGTCGCGGCAGTGTGAGGTGGTTGGACGGTAGTGGTGCGGATTTCAGGGTGATACTGGTAGGAATTTCTTTGAAATCTATACATTTATGTAAGTGTTACGGCATGGGAGTTGCTAAAACTTGAGAAATTTTGAGGCGGCGGCGGCAGCTAGGGTTTCTCGAATTTATGAAGATCCATGAGGATTGGCCGGGATTTGGAGGATTTGGTTCATGGATTTGGAAGAGGGGAGTGAGGAGGTCGTGGTGTGAATTTGGGGTGGATTGGAGGTAGCCGACTGGTGATGGAGATTTGATAGGCAGTAGTGGGTGGAGACGAGAGAGAGTGAAGAGAGAGAAAGAAGAAAAGAACTAAATGGGGGAAATAGGTGCAAACTTTTGAGGTTTTGTGGCTTTAAATACCTAGGGTGGGGAGTGATCTTGGACTGTTGGATCAAGTTACAATGGGTGGCTGAGATTCAGTCTCATCCATTTAGCCAAAACGACATCGTTTTTGGCGTCTTCCAAGCACCTCATCCGGATAAGGTCTTGGAGCTACTAAGCCTATGATTTTAGTTCAATATTTGAGCCATTTTTGGCTTTAAAATGATAAACTCAATCCCTTAGCCCCCTTATCAAACTATTTAAAATAATTTAATTCCAAAAGCATACAAATACGCACACAATAAAACTAAAAGATATAATCTAAGAAAAAAAGAGTAAAAATTAGGCATTTACATCTACTTTACAGTTAGATTTCATTTGATTTGTTAATATCTATCTATTATGTACTACATATTAACTTTTTTTTTATTAATTCTGTAATCAAGGAAAGCGGAAGAAGTAATATAGTTAATTGTGGTATTGATAGATATCAATATTTATTTAGTGACATCTATCTATAGTATGTTATAATTAATCCTACACTTATTTGTAATCGAGTGAGGCAAATGATGTAATAATCAGTTCTAACGAGTTGGGTAACCGAAAATGACTTACTAAAAACAGCATGTTTTAGTTCTAACATATATTTCTAGTTCCTTAATATTACTATTTTGAAGATTATTTGTATAACCGAGAAGAGTGCAATAACTATTCAACTTAAATAATAATATATAAATGTAATCGTGAGAGGCCTTTATACATTTATAAGAAATATAAATTGAAGAATAAATATATTTACTATATAATATAAATATTAGTGAAGTTAGGATCCCAACACCTTTTTATTATATTTGTGAAAAATTAAAAATATTTCTCTATTACCTGATTATGTATTTTTTGTTGATATTCTTGGTTTGTGTGCATGGTCCGTTTCACTATTTGAAAAGTTTTATGTGAAAATTTTGAAGAAAACATGATTTTTGGCTTTAAAAACCAACTTGAGTTGACCAAGGTCAATATTTTGTGAAAACGACCTCAAATCGTTGTTTTGACGATTTCGGTAGGTCCGTATCATGATTTTGAACTTAGAAGCCCCTAAATTGATTTGACTCGCTTGGCCGAAAACTAGCATTCTGGAAGTTTGAAAATTTACTAATTTTGACCGTAAGTTGACTTCTTATCTAACGGGTTCGGATTTTGATGTTGAAACTTGGAATAGATCTGTATCGCTATTTCAAACTTGTCTACAATATTTGGTGCATTCGGAATTGAATTGACATGATTCGGATGCTTAAATGTGATTCTACTGTTCTTTAGTTTTACTTTGAAATTTCATTCGTTTGGAGGATTGATTTGTAGATTTAGATGTTATTTGGTGATTTGATTGCACGAGCAAGTTCATATGATCTTATTATACTTGTGTGCAAGTTTGGTTTGGAGCCCGAAGGGCTCGGGTGAGTATCAGACATGTTTCGGATGAGATTAGTTAGCGTGAAGATTGCTGGTGCAATAGCAACTCTGGTGTCTGCTGCAGATCTCGCATTTGCGAGGTCTAGCTCGCAATGCGAGCCTCAATTTTGCGAACAATAGTTTGCATTTGTGACCAGGGCCTTAGATTGGGTAACCTCGCATTTGCGAGGAAATGGTTCGCAATTGCGAACAGTTCAGGCTCACATATGCGATCACTTGGTCGCATTTGTGAGGCCTAGCAAAATTGTACTCCTTCGCAATTGCGAAGATTCTGGTCGCATTTTCGAAGGTGAGAACTTTGCATTTGCGATCAATTTGTCGCATTTGCGACTCCTGTGGCTCTAAGGCAAGGTTCGCATTTGTGACCCTTGTCTCGCATTTGAGGTGTTCTCAATTGGGAACATGACTTCGCAATTGCTACACCTGCAGCTAGGTAAAAGAGGAGGAAAATGTTACTTAGCTCATATCACACCATTTCTCAACCCTAAACACTCTAGAGGCGATTTTTCAAGAGAATGTTCTTCCCAAATTCATTGGTAAGTGACTTTAATCTGATTCTTTTAAGTTACCCATTACATCATGAGATTTCAACATCAAATTTAGGATTTTCATTGCAGAAATTAGAGATTTGGGTAGAATTAGAAATTTTTGTAAAATTAAGATTAGACCTCGAATTGAGGTCGGATTTCAAAACAAATCACATAACCAGGCTCAGGATGAATGAGTAATCGGATTTTAGTCCGAACCTCGTATTTTGACCAAGCGGGCTCGGGGTTGACTTTTTCTAAAATGATCAAAATTGAACCCCTTTCATATTTGGTAGTTCCTAAAGCTTACCTTTGAATCATTTGGAAAATAATTTACTATATTTGGTTGGTTTGGAGACTTGTTCATGTAACGACCCGGCCGATCATTTTGAGCAATTGCGTCCAGTTCGGCAATTTGAGGCCATGAGTAGCTTCACCTAGTGTATTATGACTTGCATGCATAATCGACTTTGGTTTTTGAGTGATCCGGAATTGATTTTTAAGGAGGACTCCCACTTGAAAAGCTTGAGGTTGAAAGAGTTGACCAAGTTTGACTTTTGAGTATTTAACCTCGGATCGGAGTTTTGATGGTTATAGTAGGTCCGGATGGTAATTTTGGACTTGAGCATATGCCCGGGTTCGCATTTGGATGTTTCTAGAAAGTTTCGGTACCATTTGGTGAAAGTTGACAATTTAAAGGTTTGGAATCTTCCTAAGTTTGGTCATGGTTTGACTTTAAGGCTATCGGGTTCAGATTTTAGTTTCGGGACTTGGAATAGAACCGTTTCGTCATTTTAGAACTTGC
Organism: Nicotiana obtusifolia; assembly: GCA_002018475.1. Taxonomy (NCBI): domain Eukaryota; kingdom Viridiplantae; phylum Streptophyta; class Magnoliopsida; order Solanales; family Solanaceae; genus Nicotiana; species Nicotiana obtusifolia. Next base: position 164,590 of record MCJB01030670.1, read on the forward strand.
CTGCAAAATTTGGTGTCATTTGGAGTTGATTTGATGTGGTTCACACGCTTGGTTGCAGTTTTAGAAGTCCTTGAAGTTCATTATGATTTTCATGCGTTTTGGTGTCTGATTCGTGATTTTAGATGTTATATTGGTGTTTTAATCGCGTGAGCGAGTTCGTGTTATGTTTATAGATTTGTGTGGATATTTAGTTTGGAGCCCCAAGGGCTCGGATGAGATTCAGATTGGTCCCCGATTTGTGTTGTCAAAACAATGTGTGCTAGTACTGGTGTCATCGCATTTGTGATGAAAAGGTCGCAAATGCGGCCATTGCATTTGCGGACACTTAGTCGCTACTGTGATTCTGTATTGCTGGGGAAGTGTTCAAAATTGTGAAGAATTTCCTCGATTTTGCGCGAGTTTTGTTGTCCCCTTTTGCGAGACATCTGCCGCTTTTGCGATGGCAGCTGTCTTCACATTTGCAAGGATTTTGGTCACAAATGCGACTTTAGCAGAGAGTCTCAGGGTCCGCTTTTGTGGTAGAATGCTTTCTTTTGTGAGTTCGCATTTGCGAACCCTGTGTCGCAAATGCGACATTTGAGGCTGATATTAAGATTTTCATTCGGGACTTAGCTTCATTTTAACATATTTTGAACCCTAGACTCAGTAGGAGGCGATTTTGTGGAGAGATTTTCATATCAAACTATTAGTTAAGTGATTTTAATCAATTTTCAATTATATTTCATGATTATATAATAGATTTAACACCAGATTCATGAGAATCTAAGAGAAAATTTAGGGATTTTTGTCAAAGTTTTGAAAAATAAATATTTGATATTTGAGAGTCGAATTGGACTAGGATTTGAAAACAAATACATATATGGACTCGTGGGGTTATGGGTAATCAAGACCTACCTTTGGACCCGGGTTTCGACTTGGCAAAATCGGGATTGACTTTTGTTGACTTTTTAGAAATTGTATAAAGATCATAGCTTTATTAATTGAAATTGTTTCCTCTTGCGTTGTTTGATGTATTTAAGTCATCTTTGGCTAGATTGAGCATAGCAGAGGTGAATTTGTAAAAGAAAAGCTAATTTGAGTATGGTTTGGCCAAATTGAGGTAAGTGTCTTGCCTAACTTTGTGTGGGGGGAAACTACCCCCTAGGTTTTGGATTAATGGTACTATTTGAATTATGTGGAAGGCATGTACACGAGGTGACGAGTGTGTATACAGGCTTATATGTGGTATTCTACCGACTTAAACCAATAGGCTTCTTTCATGCATTTAATTGAAGTTATCGTTTCATATTATATGTTTTTTAGTTTGGCTTGCCCTTACTTGCCTTACTTGAAGTTGTTAGTAAATGTTCTATCTTTCATTTGCCAAGTGCACCCTTATATGTTTTTAAGTGTAAATTGCAATTACTTGTTGAATACATGCCTTGTCTGTCAGATGCCTTTATTGTTAATTGATTCTCAGAAATTGTGTTTTGGTTTCTGAGTTGTCATTTCTTGCTATTTGATTTTGTGAATTATTGTGAAACTTCTTCCACCGTTGTGATTTCTTTGTGTGTAGCTTCATATTGCGTTGATTTTGTGATATGTCGTAGTTGGTTGTGGTTTGTCCGTTTAATTCATAATTCTTTGGGAGCGGGTTGCACGCCGCAACAGTATTGATAATGATGATATGGTGGAATAAGGGAAGATTATGATATTGATAAATGATGATATAGTGGGATCGGGTTGCGTGCCACAAAAGATTGTTTACGTGATATTTAATATTGATGAATGATACTATGGTGGAATAAGGGAGGATTATGATATTGATTTATGATGATATTGATCTATGATGGGATCGGGTAGCGCGCGACAACTGATTGTGTATATTGTACTTTTTGTTGTTGTTGTTGTGCCTTGTGTGACTCATGCATCCCATGTGAACCATTTTATCACTTCAATGTATCAATTTGTGCTCCTGTGGTTACTTGGTGAATTGATTTTCAAGATGAATTTTACTACGTGGAGTCACTATCTCATACCCTGTCGAGTTGTTGATAACATAACATTTAAATGTGCAAGGACCCAGCCGGTCGTTTTGAGTATTTTAGCCTCAATTCCCTATTTATTTCCTCCTCTGTGTTATATTATGATTACATGACTTGTGGGGGCACTTGGTTTCGGGTTCGGAAAAGTTTCGAAGTGAAATGGGATACATTGTCCCTAAGTTGGAGGTTTAAGTTGAAAGAGTTGACCGTAGTTGACTTTTGTGTAGAAGACTCTGAAATAGAATTTTGATGGTTCCAATAGTTCCGTATAGTAATTTTAGACTTAGGAGCTCGACCAGATGTGGATTTGGAGGACCTACCGTTGGTCGTTTCAGTGTGAATTGGCGAAAGTTAGAAAAATTAAGGTTTGGAAGATTTGGAAAGTTTGACCGGACTTGACTTTATTGATATCGGGGTCGAATCCGAATTTCGAAAGTTGGAATAGGTCCGTAATATCATCTATGACTTGTGTGCAAAATTCGAAGTCAATCGGAGTTGTTTTGGTATGAATCGGCATTGGTTTCGGAATTCGGAAGTTCGTAGTTCATAGGCTTGAATTTGGGTGGTGATTCGTAAAATCGATATTGCTTGATGTGATTTTTGGCCGTGAGTAGGCTCGTTATGTGTTTTGGAACTTGTTGGTATATATACGAGGGGGTCCCAGGGGCCCTGAGTATGATTTGAATCGAATCTGGAACAAGTTTAGACTTGTGAGATTGCTGAAGCACTGCTGCTTCTGGTGCAATCGCACCTGCGCATTTTGGGCCGTAGGAGCGGCCCTCGAGCCGCATAAGCGTGATTTGTCATAGTCAGCAGGGACTACAAGTGCGGTCCATGCTCCGCCAAAGCAGACTCGCCGATGCGAGGGAGGCATCGCAGAAGAGAAGGAGGCCAAGGAGGCCTTGGATCGCAGAAGCGGACAACGTCCGCAGAAGCACTTGCACAGAAGCAAATAGAGGTCCGCAGGTGCGATACTTCTGGCTTAATTGGAATCCGCACCTGCGATGGTTTTTCCGTAGGTGCGGCATCACAGAAGCAATAAAAAGGCTGCTGAAGCGGAAGTCCCTGGGCAGAAATAAGAAAATTCGAGGGTTTTATTCGTAATCTAATTTTGGACTTAGAGAGCTCAATGGGAGGCGATTTTCGAGGGTTCTTCAAGGAAAACTTTGGGGTAAGGAATCCTAACTCGGTTTTAGTTAATTTACATGAATCTATTGATAATTTCATCATTTAATTAGTGGTTTGAGTTGGAAAATTGGGGGGAAATGGTAGAAACTTCCTAGACTAAATTTTTGAGTTTTGAAAGGCGATTTGAGGTTGCATTTAGGTAACTCTTGTATGGTTGGACTCGTTATCGAATGGGTGTTCGGATTTTGTAATTTTGGTCGTGTTCCGAGGCGCGGGCCCGGGTTGACCTTTTGGGTTGACTTTTAAATTCTTTGCAAGATAATCCGAGTCTCAAGAGTTATTGTTTCCTTTATCCCGTATTCATTATTTGATTGTTGAACTCTTTACTTGAAGTTGTTAAATCATGGATTATCTCGTTGTTGAAATTAGTATTGAAATATAAAGGTCGTGATTCACATTGAGGCAAAGTGTTAAGGTGTGAAATACCATTTTGATGAGTTTTTCATTCCGGTTGTTATTATTGAGACTCGTGTCTACATTGTGGTTGAGTCATGGGCTCTTTACTGTGAAAATTGTTTGGTTTCTCGGGTGAATTGTGATATTGGGCACTTAAGGTGCGATTTGTGGTATGTTATGATATTGATACGCATGTGATGGTATAAGGTTTTGGGGTTGAAACACATGCGGTGAGATAAGGTTGGCTTGATATGCGTGGCTAGTAGGGGAACTACTAGAAGTCATACAGTGTGATAAGGTGGGCTAAAACGCGGATGCTATTTCGGGAAAATGATTTTCAAGACTAAATGTAAAGGCTCCCACGGTGATATAAGGAAATATTGTGATTTATTCTTGTTTTTTGAGACTCGAGGCAGTACCTCGGTAGTGGCTTTTTTTTGGCATTTCTTCATTTTTGCACTTGTCTATGGTTGTTATTTCCTTAGCATATTATTAATTGTTTTCTCCGTGTTGCACTAATTGCTTTAGTTCCGTGTAGCTAACCTTGATATGATATTTGTTGTTTCAATTTCATTACTGTCATTATTACAATGCCTTATACTTGTTCAGTCTTTTATTTATTCCAATGGGGCCTTGACCTGACCTCATCACTATTCTACCGAGGTTAGGCTTGGCACTTACTGGGTACCATTGTGGTATACACATGCTACGCTTCTACACATCATTTTGTGCAGATCGAGGTACTTTCTATCAGTCCGCGCGTCAGCGAGTAGATTCCGTACTTTGGAAACTTCAAGGTACACCTGCCAGCATCCGCAGGCCTCGAAGTACCTCTCCACTTGGATTATTTTATTTCCTTGTCCTTATTTAGAGACTATTGTATAGAGATATTCAATATCACTTCATAGAGCTTATGACTTATATTTCGTCGGATATTGGGAGTTGTACATGTTGAGTTGCAGATTTTATTTTATATAGTTATTGAAGTTTTGAGACTATAAATTATTGCCTCAGTCATTTCTGCATGAATGTTAGGCTTACCTTGTCTTAGAGACTAGGTTCCATAACGATATCTTACAGAGGGAAATTGGGGTCGTGACAAGTTGGTATGAGGGAGTTTGTTCCCTAGAGTCTTAGGGATGCACGGCGCGCGGAGTTTGAGCAGTTGTGCCAGGGTGCTATGATCATATCGGAGGATGCAGTCTGGTTCAGTGATTTTTCTAGCATGCACCAGCCTTGGATGCTACTGACAGAGAGCGAGTTTGTCGATTTATCAAGGAGTTCAACCCTGGTATCAGATTCAGCATGGCCCGAGAGTTGGAGATGGATATCCCATACCAGCAGGTAGTGGAGATCGCTAGGAGATTGGAGGGTATGTGGGCCCGGGAGAGAGAGGAGAGAGAGGCCAATAGGCCTCGAGATTCTGGCACATAGAAAGGTGTTTGTGCCCTTGTTGCAACCTATCATGGTAGGGACTATGTGAGTTGCCTTGTTCCATCAGCATTCCCAGCTTCCAGTGGTATTCCAGCCACTCCCAGGCCTCAGGTTCCCCATTATGCACCGCCATTGTCTAGTGCACCTCCTGCACGGGGTGCTTTCAACGGTCAGTCCAGCCGACCAGGCCCGAGCCAATCCCAGCAACCACGTCCTCCAAGAACTTGTTTTGAGTGTGGTGACACTCATTATATGGTGAGAAACTACCCCAGATTCAGAAGGGGTGCACCTCAACAGACTACTAAGACCGCACATATTCCATAGGGCCCTCAGGCGTCTCAAGCCATGGTTACCGCACGAGTTGCCACTCCACCTGCACAGCCAGCCAGGGTGGAGGTCGGGCAGAAGGTAGAGGTCGCCCTAGAAAGGAAAGCCAGGCTAGATATTATGCTCTTCTTGCTAAGATAGAGGCGGTTGCATCCGACTCAGTTATCACAGGTATTGTTCCGGTTTTTCATAGAGATGCATCAGTCATATTTGATCCAGGCTCCACTTATTCCTATTTATCATCTTATTTTGCTTCATATTTGGGTATATCCCGTGATTCTTTGAGTTCCCCTATCTATGCATCCACACCTGTGGGAAATTCCATTGTTGTTGACCGTATGTATCGGTCGTATTTAGTTGTTCTTAGTGGTTTTGAGACTAGAGCAGATCTATTGTTGCTCAGTATGCTCGATTTTGATGTTATCTTGGGTATGGACTGATTGTCGCCCTATTATGCTATCCTTGATTGTCACGCCAAGACAGTGATGTTGGCTATGCTGGGTTTGCCATGGTTGGAATGGGGAGGTACTCTATATTATGTTCCTAGTAGGGTGGTGTCTTTCCTTAAGGCACAATGTATGGTTGGAAAGGGATGTGATGCGTATCTAGCATATGTGAGAGATGTCAGTGTTGATACTCCTACCATTATCAGTTCCGGTAGTGAGGGATTATCCAGATGTATTTCCGACGGATCTCCCGGGCATGCCGCCCGACAAGGATGTCGATTTTGGTATTTATTTGTTGCCGGGCACTCAGCCCATTTCTATTTTGCCCTATCAATGTCCCCAGCAAATTTGAAGGAGCAGTTGTAGGAGTTGCTTGATAAGGGTTTCATTCGGCCCAGTGTATCACCTTGGGATGCTCTTATCTTGTTTGTTAAGAAGAATGATGATTCTATGCTCATGTGTATTGATTATCGCTAGTTGAACAAGGTTATAGTGAAGAATAGGTATTCATTGCCATGCATTGACGACTATTTGATCAGCTACAGGGTGCTAGAGTATTCTCCAAGATTGAGTTGCATTCAGGGTATCATCAGTTGAAGATTCGGGAGCCAGATATCCCGAAGACTACCTTCAGGACTTGGTATGGTCATTACGATTTCCTTGTGATGTCATTTGGGCTGACCAACGCCCCAGCAACATTCATGCACTTGATGAATAATGTATTCTAGCGCTATCTTGACTCATTCGTCATTGTGTTTATTGACGACATCTTGGTGTACTTTCGGAGTCGGGAAGATCATGAGCAGCACTTGAGGATCGTGCTTCAGACCTTGAGAGAAAAGAAGTTTTATGCAAAAATGTTAAAGTGTGAGTTCTGGCTTGATTCGGTGGCATTTTGGGGTCATATAGTGTCGAGTGAGGGGATTAAGGTAGATTCGAAGAAGATTGAAGCAGTGCAGAGTTGGCCCAGCTACTGAGATCTGAAGTTTTCTTGGTTCAGTAGAGCATTACCATCGATTTATAAAGGGTTTTTCATCTATTACTGCACCTATGACCAGATTGACCCAGAAGGGTGCTCCGTCACGTGGACCGAGGAGTGTGAGGAGAGCTTTCAAAAGCTCAAGAAAGCTTTGACTACAGCCCCAATGTTGGTGTTACCAACGGGTTGGGGGTCTTAAACTATGTGCTGTGATATGTCACGTATTGGCCTCGGTATAGTGTTGATGTAGGACGGTAGGGTGATTGCTTACGCGTCGAGACAGCTAAAAGTGCATGAGAAGAACGATCATGTCCCCGACCTTGAGTTAGCAGCTATTGTTCATGCCTTGAAGATTTGGCGGCACTATTTGTATGGTCTCCCTTGTGAGGTCTGTACTGACCACCGGAGTATACAACATCTGTTCAAATAGAAAGATCTTAACTTGTGTCAGCGGAGATGGTTAGAGTTGGTTAAGGACTGTGATATCACTATTCTATATCATTCCGGGAAGGCCAACGTAGTGACCGATGCCTTGAGTCGAAAGGCAGAGAGCTTGGGCAGTTTAGCATATCTTCAGGCAGGGGAGACACCATTAGCTTTGGATGTTCAGGCCTTGGCCAACTAGTTCGTTAGATTGGATGCTTCGGAGATGAGTCGATTTTTGGCTTTTATGGTTTCTAGGTCTTCTATATATGATTGTATTAGAGAGCGTCAGTATGACGACCCCGATCTACTTGTCCTCAAGGATACGGTTCAGCATGGCAATGCCAAGGAGGTCACTATTGGGGATGACGGTGTGTTACGGATGCAGGGCAAGCTATGTGTGTCCATTATAGATGGTTTGCGTGAGTTGATTCTTTAGGAGGCTCACAATTCGCGATACTCCATTTATCCGGGTGCCGCCAAGATGTACCATGACTTGAGGCAAACTATTGGTGGAGGAGGATGAAGAAGGACATAGTATAGTACGTAGCTCGGTGCCTAAATTGTCAGCAGGTGAAGTATGAGCATCAGTGGCCAGGTGGATTGCTTCAGAGGCTAGAGATTCCAAAGTGGAAATGGGAGCGGGTTACTATGGATTTTGTTGTTAGGCTCCCACGGACTCAGAGGAAATTCGATGCAGTTTGGGTGATTGTGGATAGGTTGACCAAGTCGGCTCATTTCATTCCAATGGTGACTACTTATTCATCAGAGCAGCTGGCTCAGGTTTATATTCGCGAGATTGTTAGACTTCATGGCGTACCGGTATCATCATCTCTGACCATGGTATGCAGTTTACATCGCGATTTTGGAGGGCCGTACAGCGTGAGTTAGGCACGCAAGTTGAGTTGAGTACATCATTTCACTCTCAAACGGACGCACAATCCGAGCGCATTATTTAGATATTGGAGGATATATTTCATGCGTGTGTGATGGAGTTTGGCGATTCTTGGGATCAGTTCTTGCCGCTTGCGGAGTTTGTCTACAACAACAACTACTAATCGAGCATTCAGATGGCTCTATATGAGGCTTTTTGTGGGAGGCGGTGTCGATCTCTGGTGGGTTGGTTTGAGCCGGGTGAGGCTAGATTATTGGGTACAGACTTGGTTCAGGATGCTTTGGAAAAGGTTAAATTGATTCAAGATCGGCTTCGCATAGCCCAATCTAAACAGAAAGGTTATGACAATCGGAAGGTTCGCGACATTGCATTCATGGTTGAGGAGCGGGTCTTACTCCGGGTTTCTCCCATGAAGGGTGTTATGAGGTTCTGAAAGAAGGGCAAGTTGAGCCCTAAGTATATCGGGCCTTTTGAGATTCTTGAGAGGATTGGAGAGGTGGCATACAAGCTTGTGCTGCCACCTAGTCTTGCTGCAGTTCATCCAGTATTCCATGTTTTTATGCTCCGGAAGTATCACTGCGATCCGTCTCATGTGTTAGACTTCAGCTTAGTGAAGCTGGACAAGGATTTATCTTATTTGAGGAGCCGGTGGCAATTTTGGATAGGCAGGTTAAAAAATTAAGGTAGAAGAATAAAGGTTCAGTGAAGGGGTCAACCAGTCGAGGAGGCGACTTGGGAGACCGAGCATGATTTACGTAGCTGTTATCCTCATCTTTTCACCACTTCAAATATGTCTATGTACTCATTCGAGGACGAACGTTTGTTTTAAGAGGGGGAGGATGTAACAAGCTGGCTGGTCATTTTGAATATTTTAGCCTCGATCCCCTATTCAGTGCCTCCTCAGTGTTATACTGTGGTTACGTGACTTTCCAGGGTGATTGATTTTGGGTTCGAAAAGTTTCGGAGTGAAATGGGACATATAGTCCCTAAGTTGGAGGTTTAAGTTGAAAGAGTTGACCGTAGTTGACTTTTGTGTAGACAACTCTGGAATGACATTTTGACGATTCCAATAGCTCTGTATGGTAATTTAGACTTAGGAGCGCGACAGGATGTGGATTTGGAGGTCCGCAGGTCGTTTCGGCATGAATTGGCGAAAGTTAAAAAAATTAAAGTTTAGAATATTTGGAAAGTTTGATCAGGAGTTGACTTTATTGATAATGGGGTTGGATCCCAATTCTGGAAGTTGGAATAGGTCCGTAATGTCATTTATGACTTATGTGCAAAATTTGAAGTCAACCAGAGTTGTTTTGGTATGAATCCGCATTGTTTTCGGAATTCGGAAGTTCATAGTTCATAGGCTTGGATTTGGGTGCCAATTCATAGAATCGATGTTGTTTGATGTGATTTATGGCCTCGAGTAGGTCCGTTATGTGTTTTGGAACTTGTTGGTATATTCGGACAGGGTCCCGGGGTCCCCGGGTGTGATTCAGATCGAATCCGGAACAAGTTTGGACTTGTGAGATTGCTAAAGCACAGCTGCTTCTGGTGCAATCGCACCTGCGCATTTTGGGCCGCAGGTGCGGCGCTGCAAGAACGGCCCTCGAGCCGCAGAAGTGTGTTTTGTCATAGTCAGCTAGGAGCGCAAGTGCAGTCTATGCTCCGCAAATGTGGACTCACCGATGCGAGGGTGGCATCGCAGAAGCGGAGGAGGCCAGGGAGGAGTTGGATCGCAGAAGCAGACAACGTCCACGTAAGTGCTTGTGCAGAAGCGAATAGAGGTCCGCAAGTGCGAGTCTTCTGCGCTTAAGTGGAATCTGCACTTGCGATAATTTTTCCGCAGGCGCAGCATTGCAGAAGCGACAAAAAGGCCGCAGAAGCGGAAGTCGCTGGGAAAATTAAAAAAATTCGAAGGTTTGATCATAATCCATTTTTGGACTTAGAGAGCTCGGTGGGAGGCGATGTTTCAAGGGTTCTTCAAGGAAAACTTTGGGGTAAGGAATCCTAACTCGATTTTGGTTAATTTACATGAATCTATTGATAATTTCTTCATTTAATTAGTGGTTTGAGTTGGAAAACTGGGGGAAAATGGTAGAAACTTCCTAGACTAATTTGTTGAGTTTTGAAAGACGATTTGAGGTCGGATTTGAGTAATTCTTGTATTGTTAGACTCATTATCAAATGGGTGTTCGGATTTTGTAATTTTGGCCAGGTTCCGAGGCGCGGGCCCGGTTGACTTTTGGGTTAACTTCTTAATTCTTTGCAAAGATCGTAATTTCATTGTTCAAATTAGCTTCCCATAGCTTATATTTATGGTATGAAATTATTTTGGCTAGATTTGAGCCATTCGTAGTTTGATAATCGAGGGAAAGACCTTCTAGTTGATTGAGTTAACATATTTCGTGGTAACTGACTTGCCTAACCTTGTGGGGGGGG